>VUQI01053687.1:13970-30467 GCA_015106735.1 Paratilapia polleni | reverse complement strand
ACAAAACAGCAATTCTGAAAACATAAAGACCAAATTAATTACATTTTTTAATTTAGAAAATAACAGGCGAATTATTCAATAATAAAAAAAATTTATTATGTACAAATGCAGTTGTCTTATCTCTTGTCTTTCCACTTTTAATTGAAACGTTTTTTTTTTCTGTAGTTCTGTAGTTCCCTTCCTGCTCTCAGCAGGAAAAAAGCAACATGCAAGAATATAATTACTCTGGTACCTTTAAAATAAAGCGTGATATTGTATGTATCTTTATAATTATCTCATGGCAGAGTTGTCCATGGACAGTGACATGCACTCACCAGCCACTTTATTAGGTACTGGGTTGCTTTCAGAGTAGTCTTAATTCTTCATGGCACAGATTCAACAAGGTGCGGGAAACATTGCTCAGAGATTTTGGTCCATATTGACATGACAGCATCACACAGTTTTGTCAGCTGCACATCCATGATGCGTATCTTCTGTTAGACAACATCCCAAAGGTGCTCTATTGGATTGAGATTTGATGAGTGTGGAGGCCATTTGAGTACAGTGAACTCACTGTCATGTTCAAGAAATCAGTTTGAGATGATTTGAGCTTTGTGGCATGCTACGTTATCCTGCTGGGAGCAGCCATCAGAAGATGGGTACACTGTGGTCATGAAGGGATGGATGTGAAATACTCAGACCGGTCCGTCTGGCACCAACAACCACGCCACGTTTAAAGTCACTTAAATCACCTTTCTTCCTCATTCTGATGCTCAGTTTGAACTTCAGCAGGTCACCTTGACCTAAATGCATTGAGTTGCTGCTGTGTGATTGGCTGATTAGATATTTGTGTTAATGAGCAGATGAGCAGGTGTACCTAATGAAGTGACCTCTGAGTGTTTGTATATCTGGAATTATCTCATGGGAGAGTTGTCCATGAACAGTGACATATAATTGCGTTCTTAGAGTAAAAGGGCTCGGGGGCAGCTGTAAACTGAATCAAGAGAATTCAGTTTGGTAACGCTACCTGAACAGAAGTATCAGTTAAAAGAGTCCATGGCCTTTTTTCAGGTCATTTAAAAAAAACCTTATCAGTCCCTAAAGGTTTAGCAGCATTAGCAGCATCTGTAGTGTAAACTCATTTTCCATTTATGAATAGCCAGCAGCGAGATAAAATTACATGGATCCATTTCATGTAATCTGCATCAGTAAACAAGCTCTTTACCTTCTCTCCAGTTTTCTGTTGATGAAGCTATACATCCAAGATAATGTTCCCTTTAGGAAGCCCCAGGGATCAGATATGGGAAGATGTTTTATTACAAACACTAAGTGAAGTAAGAATATTAAAGCGCACAGAGACACACTCTTGCACACACAGAGACACACAAACATGCCAACGTATGAAGCTCATTTCTCAGAATTCACTTACCAATCCATTAACCATCCCGCCCTGTCTCCTGTGTCACATGTATCATGTTTTTTAACGTGCCTCTCTCTAACACGCACTCGTGCAGGCTCTCCCTGTGTGTTAATTATAGCCATAATAAGCACTTGGACGGAAACTAAGTTTGATAAGGCCACTAATGACAAATGCGATTTGGGAAAATCCCTTTTCCCGCTCTCTCAGTCTCCTCCTCGTCATCTCATACATCACGTCTTAATTATGAGTCTTCCTAATGTGTTTTCCTGGGATTTACTCTTTCATATTTCAAGATTGACAAAGCACGCAGTAATTATTGTCTGTCACTGTTACCGTGGAAATAATATCTACAGTCACATGATGGCCTCCCAAGGTGACCAAGAAGTGGTTTTACGGCGATGTCGGGGGGGGGTGGGGTTGGGGGTTAGGGGCAAAAGTGGCATTTGTGTGTGCGCGGCTTCTTTTCTTGATTTATGTGGAGGCTGTAATGACATCATATTCAACAGCAGAAAGGGTAATAAATTAGATATCAGCTAATGGAGGCTGAGGCTCTTTCTTTGTTAGTTCTCTTCTGTTCTCTGCTCACAGCTCTCTTCCCCCCGTGAAGTAAATACGCTTTTAATTACTTTCACATAAATTTTAAAGTGTCATTTATTCACAAGGAATCTATTGACAAGAAGATCCTGACCTTAAAGAGCCCCTCTACAACATAAACCTGTTGTAACATTTCTATTCAACTTCATTTTCTTAAAGGACAAAAAAATCAAGAAATCTCTCTCTCTCTTTTTTTTTTAATATAACTACAGCTTCACATGTTTTATATTTGTGAAAGCTATTACTGAGGGATCTGCTCAGTAAATGTTTTTATCAAAATTGTGTGCATTTGACCCTGTGCTGTGTCCATTTTAGGGAAATGATTGATTGCAAAAATAATCTCTCAAAAGTCTGTTTTCGTTTGGAAAAGAACTCTGGAAATCCCCTTTAGCTCTGTTAGCTTTTTGAACTTGTAGCTGCTAACAGAGGCCCTCAGTCCTCACTTGGCTCTGGCAGCCAAAAATAAAACTTTACTGACTACATCTGGAGAAACACAGAGCTGTAGTACGGACACCAATCCATGTCATGTTTGTGTAAATCTATACAGAAATATAAAGACTCTGGTGGGGATTAGGTATCCATGATTTTCTGACAGGGATAACATTTCATTTATTTAGGCATGATGCACATTGTTGATATATAATACACAGATTTCTGTCAGATAAGGTAACATACATTCATTCACGCAGGCCTAGAAACCTGTCTGGCACCCCCCTGGAAAGCACCAGTCATGATAGGGAAAAATGTGTATTCCCCAAATGGTGGCAAGTGGTTGTTGGAGGTTGCTGGCAGTTGCTAGTGTGAAATTGGTCGCAAAGAAGTATACGGTGATGCACAGAAAACCTCCTTGCGATTGGTTTGGTCGCTAGCAGATTGTTGCAGTCACCCATAGTTTGCAAGAAAGACTCCAACTTGTCTGAAAACTTTTGCAAACTACTCGCCAAGCTTTAGTGAAACTCTGAAAAGTGGTAAAGTAAATGGTGAGTGTTTGCAGACAACTTCTTTCATGCAAACTATGGGCGACTGCGGCAATCTGCTAGCAACCAAAGCAATCACAGGGAGGTTTTCAGTGCAGCACCCATTCTGCAACCGATTTCACCTGGCAACAGCGAGCAACCTCCAGCAATCACTCACCAACCAATCAGGGAGTACACATTTTTCCCTAGCCTGACTGAACACACGTCCTGTCTTATCGCTCCCCAGAGACCCACTCTGAGCCAGTGAAAATCCCGTTCTGGGCAATGAAACCCACTCTTAATTAACATTTAGCTGCTGTTTCACCTGAGACCACAGATGTATTTATTACTGTCCTGCAGTAATAAATACAACCAGTCGGAGCATCCCCGGTAAAGATCAGCTTTATTTGTTTGAGCGTTTTCGCTGATGCATGGACGTGATGCTGAGTTGCACATCACAGTACAATCAATAAACAGCTGCACCCTTCTTTTAGTGGATAGACAGTCATCTTTCTGTGGTTATAAAAAATTTAGGAGAGGTGTCAAGTATTAAACGCTAAGTTTAATATTTTGTTTCTCCCATTGCAGCTGCCAAAGCAGCAAAACAAACTCCTTGTCCTTCTCAACAGGCCTGTTCCACTATGGAAAACTTTTGGCAGATAAAACCAAATTCACATTTCTTTTTTTCATATACTGTTTCTACACAGAAAACAGATATATTTAGTAGCCTTAAGTTTCTATGTCTTCTTAATCACTTGTGTGTATCGTCGTCTTAAACTGAGTCAACTTCACACAAAGCATGTGTGCTTTAAACCCTTCTAAAAATAAACACTGAAAGTGACATCTGGGCTCTGAATGAGGTATTCAGCAAGTGGGTGTAACAGTAGTGCTTTGTTCTCTTCTGTCCATTAAAAGGGGCTGTGAAAGTCATTACATGTCCCCAGTATCGTCCAGGTCTCTCATTTCTACGTCCTGCCTTGGTGTAGGACAGGAAACTGCAATATGACAGAGGAGCTCAATATTCACTTTAATTTTGCATGTGATTTCCTCTTTTTTTTTTTTTGCAAGCACCAGGCACACTGCTGTGGGTTGTTTTTTTCGGTCTTACAACACAGTTGAGGTGTGTGTAATGTCTGCGGCCAACATCCTGTGCAGTAGATCAGTTTCCTGGTTTTTGTTATTTTATTTCTACATAAATTCCATCCTGAGTGTTACACTGTAGTTTAATTACATTGCACGCACAGGAAATTTTCACTTTATACAATGTGGGGCAATGCCACATCTGTCTGATTTTCTCATTGACTTACATTTTTGCCGACTAACAGTAATCTAAAATTTGCACAGATTTGGTTGCTTGCTCCTTAATGTATATAGCCACGATTAGATCAAATAATAAACACTGCTACGAGTAGTTTAACCACAGTAGGTCACACGTGTTTATGATGGAGAATAAAGATTGCACTCATTGTAGAGATGTTTAATAACTTATGCATTTTTCTGTCTTCTCAGTACTAAGTGGGCATTTGTCTTTTGAGTTATTGTGAAAGTAAAAGATGAGTTTATTTCAACACCTGTGCTGTATGTGTACCAATTAAAATGCAGTATAACCTACTATTTGATCTAAGCAGCTATTAAAAACTAGGTGGATGTCATGTTCTTTTAAGGCAGCAGAAGATTTCATCATTGTTAGAAAAATTGATTTTGATCAAAGACTTGCTTGCTCAGGGATAAAACGGACACACACACACACACGGTGCTTGTCACATTAATAGTGAGCATGTACTACAGGTATACTGTGAGTAATAAAGCTATTGACATCTCTTTGATCACAGGGATTGTCTCTCTCTTAGGAATACATGCCAGAGGATTAAGACGCCTGTCTGCTAGTCCACGGTTTCCGCACAACAATTAGAAGAAGCGAATGTCTGAACAATGTGTGAACGGCATTGTTCTGTTTGTGCTACAGGCTTCGGGGCTCCAATACCATATCAGTCTAGTTTAGATTCCTATTTATTTGTGCATTGTGGCGTTTCTTCTGTTAACTGTTGATTTTTCTAATGGCGTCTGGGCGATTGCATCAGGCGCCTGCAAAGGACCAGAAAAAGAAAAGAAATTGAATGTAATTAGCAGTTTTTGCTGCAGTCATTGCAGCAGTATGCAAACCACAAGGTCTGCTTTTTGTCCGAAAACACTGGGTTGAGGAAAGTGAAGAAGACAATCACATGTTGAGTTCTCGAGCTTCTTGTAAATGATGATGTGTCTGTAGTGTGTTTATTGGGGCCTGTTAGAAAGAGCACTAGACTGAATTTTGATATGAAGAAGAGAGTTATAAGGTCTTTCTCTTTAATAGATTGGAAGCAGAAGATGCTCAGTAAAGCTTTCTTCTTTTATGTTGTGTTTTCACAGACGGTCAGAGGAGGAAGTGGATATGGACAAGGTGACAGCGGCCATGGTACTGACAAGTCTCTCCACCAGCCCGCTGGTTAGAAGTCCACCTGTGAGAGTCAGTGGTAAGTATCATCAGTGCTAAATAACCAAACTGAAAATGCTGTAAACTTCACAGCTCTAAAGAAATATTTCCTTTTTATGTATCACTTGCTTTTCTCTGATAATATAACAGAAGTTTCATGAAAAGTGACCACAGAAGAAATAACTCAGCCTGAGCCAGTAATTTGTATGTTTTCCTGTACACTGATTTTCATTCCCTCACAGCTGTTATCTCCTGAATGCATGTGGAAGCTTAAGGTTGATAAATTACTGCCACCTGCTGTGCTGTAGGATCATCTCATCAATGAGTTGTGCAAATCCAAAGAAAAGCGCAATGAGTCTGGATCTCTGCCACTCGACGAAGTGGCGGAAGTCCAAAATGCCCCGTAACTGCAATCTTGTGAAACCATTTAGATGGTCTTTGCAACCAGCCTGCTGTCCTTTCAGCCGAGCAGACATGCAGCCAACCGCCATGCATGTGGTATCACTGCCGTACGTCATGCACAGATGCACAAATTGGATTTTAGATACTAACTGTACACTTGTTGTCTAAATGTAGTCATACAGATGTCACACCCTTGTTTATGTTTGAGATCACACAGTGTGCTTTTACATCAGTGCACACAACATAGTGCACTCTTAATTTCTCTGAAATTAACCAATAGTCTTATCATTGACTCTACATTTAAACCATCATATTTGTTTTCCTGTGCAAGAAGTGAGACCACTCAGAACTTTTACTGCTGGTGAGCCACTTCCTCTTTTATGTTAAACATTCTGCTGAAGCAAAGAAAGAAGTCTGTGAAGAGAGACACCCCGCCAGGAAGCAGCTTCACTAAACCAATCTGGGTCTCTCGCACTCCCTCTGTCACACATACACATACACACAGATTCTCTGCAAAGTTTCCCTCTGCCTCTATCTTCACTAAGTCCAATGCCTTTTGTGGCTGATATTCAAAAGAAACTCTTCTTTGATCTAAAAAAACAAAAAAAAAAACCAAGACCTTGGAAGTGTCTCGGTGGAATCACACAACAGGAAAGTAACCTTTATTTTCTTGTGTCACAGTCAAGACTACTGCTGGGAGGTTCTTTTTTTATGAAGTGCAAATACAGCTGTCTGAACCTAATTGAATGTCTTGATCTCATCCTTTGTTGTGTTTGTAGCATCTACAAATATGACTAAAGAAGTCAGAGGTATTGTTAGATGTACTCTCATACTCTCCCTTTTTCTCATTCTCCCTACCACCACTCCCAATCCCCCGTTCCTCTGTCTCTTCAGAGGCTCTAAGTGGTTCATGGAAGGACAATGGCTCAGCCGGACCCTTCACCCCATCGAGCAACAGCTCCTCGGGGGGCTACTGGAGCTGGTCTGCTCCCAGCGACCAGTCCAACCCCTCAACACCTTCTCCACCACTCTCCGCTGACAGCTTCAAGCCTTTCCGTGTGCCCAGCCTGGGTGGCGTGGGGCCTGGCCCCGCAGGACCTGAAGACCCCAGTCTGGATGAGCAGGATGGCAGCAGCCTGCTCTTTGATGAGCCCATCCCTCGCAAGCGCAAGGTGAATACTGTTAGCTAGGTAAAAAGCTAGAATGGCCAAGCTCTAATTAAGCCAGCTTAATAAAAGTGGACCGTATTAATGATCATTTGCAACTCCATTTCAATATACTTGGACTCTACTAGAGCATCTTTGCATGATTCACACTTTAAAAAAATCCTTATTTATCCTATACTGGGCCAGTTTTTCATCCACTGTATGAAACAAGCTGATTTAGTCTCTTAATTTAAGACCACTTGTGTTAAGTCTTAAAGCCAATCAACTTTATTCTGATTGGCTGTCCCTTCTAACCTGAAGGTTCAAATAGCAGGTGGGTGGGGCTTCTGCAGTCACAGCCAGAGCTGTGCACCTGAGATGATCATATCAGGTATATCCCCTGTCACTGATATCATACAGAGGCAAGAGTAGGGAAAAAACTACCTGCAACAGAGTGTTTAGTCTGCAGCCTGAGTTTTAGACTCAGGCATTGCTTGTACATAGGCTGACCTCATTATTTGAAACCTTGCCCATGTTTAAAACGATCATCACCATTGTACGAGTAAATGCATATATACAGTAAACAAGGAAAAGCATAAAATGTCGCTTTGTGGTCTGAGTAGCTTTAAAAAATGATAAACTCAGATATGTTTAAAAGCTGTTTTCTTTCAGGCTGAAATTTGCAGTTTGACCAGTTATCACTTTGAACTGTCACGATTTTCCTAACACCATTTTCCAAGCCAATCTAATATAAAAAAATAAAATAAAAAATAGAAGACAATAATGCTGTCAGTCAGATTCAGCTTTAACTTTCTTTATTGTGTGTTTTTATGATCCAAATGAGTGAAGGGAGACAGAGACAGTCTGTAACTTTAACTGTACAAAACCACAAAAAAAGAAGAGCTGCACTTAATGGATAATAAATAAGCAGCCAAATAAACTGATAACCATCCGTCATAGATGCGATGTCCAATGAAATAAAATTACTGTAAACCAGGTAGTTACTAGCACTGGATTATTTACAACATAACTATATTAACATGACGTGGGTTTTTCATTTTTAAATATCAGTACTGATATATTCCAACACCCCTGTTACTGCTTTATCATCACAGGTTTAATATGGCTGTTTGTTGTCATAACCTCATGTTTCCCAGATGGTTTTGTACCGGTCGTGGCTGTACAGTAAGAGTTTCTTTTGTTACAGTGTGGAGCTGTCAGATTCATGCATTACAGGGGTTTTTAAAAGGAAACAGCAGCACTGATCCTGATAACAGGCAGATCTGGCAGTAAGAAAAAGGGTCAGGAACTTGTTTTTGAGATCCTGCCACATGTACATGGGCTGGTTGATTCTCTTCTGCAATATCAACCTGTGAGGTTATGGATGTAATTTAGTCTCTGACTGATAGGCAGAGATGAAAATTGGACAGGAAAGGACACAAAGCCTTCTGCTCCAGTCTGAGTTTCGTGTCACGCGTACTCGACACACACTTTCTTTCACACTAATCATTTCACCTCGTCTCATCTCTACACGCCACTGACAGCTCATCGCATCTACACCACGCTGTCACTCATTATTTTTTCCGATGTATATTGCATTGCTCTCTCTCTCTCTGCCTTCATCTTGGGCTCTCTCCTTATCAGTGCTCCTATGTGCCAGTTTGCTGACGGTATCATCCATCTATCCCTCCTTTCATTCTTTCCTCTCCTGCTCTCGCCTCTGTTTTCTCCCCTTTCTTCCGTTTCGCTGCTTGAGTGTGTCCTCCCCAGACATTTGTCCTTAATAATTACTTCCTCAGCCTTCATGTGTAGCTCCCCTCAACAACAGTAATGATTTTAATACCCTCTACAGCAAACAGAAAGATTCTGCCAGCCTCACGTCTCCTCTCAAAAAATCGATAAAGACTCTTTAGTGAGCTCCACGTTGGCGCAGTATACTCTATTAATTGGGAACATCACAAAGAAGGGCGTGGAGGGAGAGAGAGGGAGAGGGAGAAACAGGAAGAGAGATGAAGGCTGTGGATGAAAAATTAAAGAGTGACTAACAGGAATTACAGGGAAAAGGAAGAGAGAATGGAGCACGGATGGAGTCGTAAACAGTTCCTCTAAAAGCTTGGATAATGTTGGCTTAAGAAGACACACACACACACACACACACACACACACACACACACACACACACACACACACAGTCTACATGTGCAAACACCAGGGTTTCACATGAACTTATCTACATGCAACTCGCGTGCTCTTGTTTTTCCTCTTGGCAGCACTGCACCGTTTGAAGCTCCCCATTTAATTAACTGTGAAATGTTGCTTTAAAGGGGCACACACACTCACCAACACACAAAATAGGCTTTTGTTACGCAAAGACAAAACAATGCGGGGGGGGTTGTTGTGTGTGTGTGTGTGTGCGTGCATTTCTGAAAGAGAAAGAAAATTAAAAATAAAACATCTTGTCAAAATTAAATCGGCCTCTGCAACAATAGTTTGATAGATGGGCCTATGAGACCGTTTATAATAGCTTGGAGTGAGAGTGCAGGAGGGCAGAGAAAAAGTTCACGGAGCTTTTCACTCCATGAAAACACAGTGTCTCTAGGAAGCCAGTGGTTTAATTACATTAGGCGGATAAGAGATACAGGAGCATCACTGGCATTGTGTCCACAGTAGCGCCATAGAAAGACGCTGCATTAAAGCCACGTGTCTGTTTTGTACCTTCAGTCATATTCAGTTTTATTTATAAAATGCCAAATCATAACATATCTCAGGACCCTTTGTATTGTAAGGTCAAGACCTTAAAATATGATAATATCATAAGTTGATCACTCTATAGTAAAAATGAAGGCGCATGGAGTGTGCAAGTTGTTTAAATCCTTTGTTCAGCATGTAGCAGCATACAGGGAATAGTCAGATTTTTATCCAGGACAGGTATGACAGTGTTTTAGATAAATCGCTGTGTCTGTCTCATCACAGCAGACGCAATCACTAAACGGGGAACACCACCAGCATGTTAGAGAGGCAGTGCAGCAGTATGGATGTTGTAACCTTACATGTGTCCATCATATTTAGCTTCCTGATGCACGAAAGCATTCACCTCAAATCGGAGCGTTACTTTTCTGTTGAATGGGCCCGTTTCATAGCAGTGTCTCTTCTAAGTCTGGGTACTTCTGATTATATGGTGATTCTTGCCTAAAATTTCCTTACTGAAGCAACAAGCAGCAGTGTCTGTGGTGTGGCAAAATCAGGTAGTGTTGTACTTTAACCCCAAAGCATTAAATTTTTTCTTTAATCTGAGAAATTTTACTTTTTTATCTAAATTTATTGCTTTCATTTTGTAAATTATGATTATTTTTTTCTGTAAAAACAGCCCCCAACACCAGATTTGTAATTTCTGTTTATTTATTTATTATTTTAACCTACAGTGGCCTATTATGCAGTTGTAAATTGTGATGTACAGAACAAACAGCAAGTTCCAATTTAATTTTTAGCCTTTTTTTTGTATGTATATAATAGCCAGTGGATTTTTTATTTTGCCAGACGGGCTGGTCTGAGTATTTCAGAAACTGCTGATCTACTGGGATTTTGCCGCACAACCATCTCTAGGGTTTACAGAGAATGGTCCGAAAAAGAGAAAATATCCAGTGAGCCGCAGTTCTCTGGGTGAAAAAGCCTTGTTGATGCCAGAGGTCAGAGGAGAATGGCCAGGCTGCTTCGAGCTGATCGGAAGGCAACAATAACTCAAATAACCACTCGTTACAACCAAGGTATGCAGAAGAGCATCTCTGCATACACAACACATCAAACCTTGAAGCAGATGGGCTACAGCAGCAGAAGACCACACTGGGTAAACTCTGTGTTTACCTTGCAGAAAATTTTGGTCCAATTTTGGAATTGGACCGAAATCTCTGAGCAGTGTTTCCAGCACCTTGTTGAATCTGTGCCACAACGAATTAAGGGAGCTCTGAAGACAAAAGTGGGTCCAACCCAGTACTAGCAAGGTACCACTAATACAGTGGCCGGTGAGCGTATGTAGTTACATGTTGGATAGTTGAGTCGTTCTGGAGAGAAATATCAGATGAAATTAACATCTGGAGGAGTTTATCTGCACATTTTTGTATTGCAGATAAATTTTTTTGTAGTGATAGTGGCAGATATTAAAAGACACATGCTTCAAAGTTACAAAACTTTCTTGTTTATGATTTCTTGTTGTGTACCCTGCAGTTATAAAGTATGACTCTTTGAAGTTGGCATCAGAGCATCAGTGAAATACTGATCTGCTGTGTGTCTCCTGCAGAACTCCATGAAGGTGATGTTCAAGTGCCTGTGGAAGAATTGTGGCAAGGTGCTGAGTACTGCCGCTGGCATTCAGAGACACATCCGCACCATCCACCTGGGGTAAGACACCAACACACTGCCTAAGATCAAGTCCACTGAAAGCCTCTAAAACAGCTCTGCTGCTAATATCCTGACTCCCGCCCGCCTGCCTGCTTCAGTGTTAGAACAACAGGTTGATGACTTATGGATTATCAGCATACTAACATGTCCTGCTCGGCTTGTATAGGAGGAGGTGACGAGTGAAGGGAAAATGACTGAGGCAGAGAACAATGATACTGGACGGATCGCTAACCTGACCTTTAGGTGGAGATTGACATTAATGTTGTATTTCTATCTGTCATGCCTCATTGTCTGCATCCTCTCCGCTTGTCTCCTAGTCGTAACTGTGACTCAGACTGCAGCGACGGCGAGGAGGACTTCTACTACACGGAGATCAAGCTCAACACAGACTCTGTGGCCGACGGGCTGAGCAGCCTGTCCCCAGCGTCGCCCTCTGTCCTGTCTCCCCCACCTCCTCCCCCGTCTCCTCTCCCCTCGGTCAGCCAGATGCCCGACTCGCAAAAACCAATGCAGTCCTCTGACACCAAGGAGCCTCACCCCGGCGGCACCACGCCACTCAGCCGCTCTGCACCCAGTGCTCTCTACCTCATCCACACGGACCATGCCTACCAGGTGATGAAGATTGATGCACACTAGAATAGACTCAGACCAAACACACACACGTGCAGTTTCTCACACACTACTATCAAGGTCCTCGTTATGCTGACGATGTGTCACAATGTTTATAAACAAACTAATGATGTCACAGTGACTTGTGGTCCCTCCCTCCCTTTAGCAGCTGTGCTAACAATTGTGGTGGATCAGCACACAGCAGAAGCTTTGAATAATTCATTGAAGGCTGGAAATGACACAATTAATCAATTTTAACCTCAATTTTTATGCTATTGTATGAAAAATAACTACCAGTGTTAGTGTCATTAGCTTTTCATTTATATCTGTGCATCTGATATTAATGTAGAGCTGCATGCTTTATCAGAAACAGCTGTAATAATGTTAGACCTAAAGGCTGCTCCAGTCTTATCCCTTCTTTTTGTTTGTCCAACCCTTTAATATTTGTTTTCAGCCTCACCAACAGCAAATACTTTTTATTTGAAACACAAATCACATTAAACAGGCAACAGGCTTCTTTTTCTTTAGCTTATCATTATGATGTAAATGATGTTTGCACCATGTAGTGGGTATGGAAAAATGTCGGCATTAAAAACACATGAAAATGCACAAAAATATTTAGAAGTCTTGGCTTGATGAATTAAAACTTATCTCCTGGTGCTGAGATCATAGCAAATAGAAAACAAAATCAGGAGTTTTATTTAATAAAAAAAATGTAATGGCAAGTTAGATCTGACAAATGAGACTGGCAAAAAATAAAACCCTTCTGCTGGTAAACTCAGTGTCAGGAAAAAAGGAGCCACAAGAACATCAGGAAGAGTTGGGTTTTGCAGATCCTACTGGCAGGCTGATTCTTGAGAAGTCCCACCTCCAGCCAATCCCACCTCCAACCTGCAGTACACACACAGACTGTATGTAAAAGAAGAGCGTAGCTTCCAGATAAGATAAGTGAAGTCAGTGGAGGAGTGCCTTAAACCTGCTTTCTTTCTAATGGCCAGCAGGGGGTGTCTTCTCTGGTTGCAAGAAGTCTGGTTGTGTAGAGGTCTGCTGGAAAAAGACCCTCAGCTCACATCTAATCTTTTCTTATTAGTTAGTGGTCTCGATCACTCTTATTAAACATTATATGATGTTATTTTATAAATTATGGCTCCGATTTGAGGCAAAAAGGAGATTAAAGGAGGTTATGCTTTAGGGCGGGCCTTCCTTGATTGACAAGTTGCTGTCATATGAGCATGCAGTGTCAGTCAGTTTCTCAGTCAGATCCACAGCCTGATTGTTGCAAAAGCAGCAAAAATGCTCAGCTTGAGGCTTCATAACAGGATTTCACCAACCAGTGGCTGACGTCATGATACAATGAAGCTCAGCAACTGTCAGCAACTCCTAAAAGAATAAAAGTTTTCCAATATGCTTTGTTCCATTTAGATAAAAGTTTAAAAAAAAAAAAAGTGCCATTTTGACCTTTGACCTCTGCCTTCAGGCCACGGCTCCAGTGTCCATCCCGTCCAGCACCAGTAACTCGGCCGGCTCGGCTTCCACCAGCTTCACTCCCACCAACAGCTCCAGTTTTAGCATCTCCTGGCAGTCACCACCCGTCACTTTCACCGGGACCACGGTGAGAAAACTTGGCTGAAGGCCGAGCCTTTACTTTCACACATCATTCCTTTCTTTCTTTTATTCATGATCACACCTCCGCCCTCGCTCTTCAGGTGTCTCCCAGTAAGAGCCAAGGATTTGGTGAACAGCGTTCCCAGACCATCGCAGTGCTTTCATCCCCTCCCAGAGCCACCACTGCCCTCAGGTACTGGACCCTCACTGCTCACTATGTCTTATCTTATGACTGGTTGTTAGCTTCAGTTAAAGGCTGAACAGTATCTTCAAAAAGTACCAAGAAAAAAACAGTCCTTCTAATATAATTTTCAAGTTGAATTAAACCCTCCCGAGTCATTTTCCATCTTTCACCTTGTGTGGTGAAACATGAAAAGTGGAATAACGGATCTCACAAATGAGCTCAATGGCTCTTAATCAAAAGCAAGTCAGGTTTAGTCATCTCAGTTCAGGCCCTGATTTGCCTGCAGTTTTGGATTGTGTGATCTAAGTGTTGATCACTGTGGGACTAAAGGAGAGGGTGATGATGATCATATTGAAATTCTTGTCTGTTTAGCTGCAGAGAAAGCCCCTGTTTTTGTGGAAAATACTGGGGCAGTGCTTAAATGAATAGTTTAACAAGTTAAAAATACGTGTGTTTGCTTTTGTGGCATTTGTGAAAGTGTTTATACCTCTCTACTGTCACTGGGGTAATTAATAAGAGCTACTTCGATTATCTTAGCATAATTTTGGAAGCAAGTAGAAACAGCTTTGTCCAGAAATTCTGATCTCCTCATGTTTTCTCTTAGCAAGAAGGAAATTTCTCCAAATACACAGGTGCATCTCAAAAAATTCAAATACAGTGAAAAAGTTCAATATTTTCCATCAGTTATTTAAGAAAATTTAAAATTCATATATTCTAGACTCATTACACAGAAACCTCAAGCATTTCTCTGTTTTAATTTTGATCATTACGGCCTACAGCTAAAAATAATAAAAAATACATATCTCAAATTATTAGAATATTTCATTTCAAGTTTGAGTAAATTACTGTTGAAACAGTATAAATACCATGTATCTCTCAGTCTAGTTCAGTACATGCAACAACAATAATGGGGAAGATTCCTGACTTGACAGTTGTCCAGATGACGATCATCTACAGCCTCCACAAGGAGGGTGAGCCACAGAAGGTCATTGCTGAAAAGGCTGGCTGTTCAGAGAGTGCTGTATCGAAGCATATTACTGGTAAATTACCTGGAAGGGAAAAGTGTGGTAGGAAAAGGTGCACAAGCAACAGGGGATGACTGCAGCCTCGAGAGGATTGTCAAGAAAAGCCGATTCAAGAACTTAAAGAGCTTCACAGGGAGTGGACTGAGGCTGGTGTGAGTGCATCAAGATGCACAGATGTCTTCAGGAAAGGGGCTACAGCTGTTGCATTCCTAATATCAAACACTCCTGAACCAGAGACAACGTCAGAAGTTTCTTACCTGGGCTGAGGAGAAAAAGAGCTGGCCAAAGTCAGTTTTTCAGATGAAAGTAAATTTTGCATTTCTTTTGGAAATCAAGGCCCTAGAGTCTGGACGAAGAGTGTAGAGGCACAGAATCCAAGGTGTTTGAAGTCCAGTGAGAAGTTTCCTCAGTCTGTGATGATTTGGGGTGCCATTTCATCTGCTGGTGTCGGTGGTGGTTGGTCCACTGTGTTTTATCAAGTCTAAAATCAACACAGCCGTCTACCCGGAGATTTTACAGCACTTCATGCTTCCATCTGCTTTATGGAGATGCCGGTTTCCTTTTCCGTGACTTAGCACCTGCCCACAGTGCCAAAACTACTACCAAATGGTTTGCTGACCATGTTATTCCTGTGCTTGATTGGCCAGCCAACTCACCTGACCTGATCCTCGTAGAGGATCTCTGGGGTATTGTCAAGAGGAAGATGAGAAACACCCGAGCCAAAAATACAGACAAGCTGATCGCCTCGCTGCACTGATGCAGTAATTCATAGTAAAGGAGCCCCAACCAAGTATTTAGTGTATAAATAAACATAAGAAGTTGGACATTTCTGTATTTTTATTCCCTTTTTTGATTGATCTGAGGAAATATTCTAATAGTTTGAGATACAGGATTTCTGATTTTCATGACCTATAAGCCATAATCATCAAAACCAAAAAAGGCCTCAAATATTTCACTTTGCTTTTTTCTGCTCTTGACCGTATGATATCGTAGAGAGGAGATATGGCTAATATGGTCATACAGTAGCCCCACCCTCCTGCTGTTTAATGGGAAAAGAGGCAGAGGAGGTAAACTGCTTGTTTCAGTGGATAAACTGAGGGGCTGCACAAAGGCCTGCTATAAGATAAAAATTATTATTTATTTATTAGTTTGAACTGTCAGTCATGTAAAGCTGATCTAGACAGAGTCAAGGAATAAAAACATGCAGCTGGAAATAAGGACGTCTGCTTTAACTTTTGTGCTGTTGCTCATTTTATCATTAATATATGACAGCTTCATGTGTTGTTGGTCTTCATCTCTCCTCCAGTCGGAAGGTGCGTGGCGAGGGGAAGAAGTGCCGTAAGGTGTACGGGATGGAGAACCGCGACATGTGGTGCACTGCGTGCCGCTGGAAAAAGGCCTGTCAGAGATTCACTGACTGACCGTACCTAACAGCCCACCACATAAACAGGCACTGCAGTTTTTCCACCAGAGAAAAAAGGGGGAAGGGGCATCATTTTGCATGCATTTGGTTTTGTTTAGCTCAACATCGCAACTGTCCGTCAAGCTCCGGCTCTGCCCCTTTTCTCGCCCCACACCCCCTCATCTCCACTGAACCATTCCAGCTGTGGAAGCAACTGAAGGACGGCAGAGTAACCTTTTATGTCGCCATCCAGGATTCCCAGTATGGCCTCACCATTCCCTTCTTTCCCAGTTTTGGGAAACCCCAGTGCA
>VUQI01053667.1:2144-13256 GCA_015106735.1 Paratilapia polleni | reverse complement strand
GATCAGGTGACCCTGAACCATCCCTTAGTTAAGCTGCAATAGGCCTAGGCTGCTGGGGGCTTCCCATGATGCACTGAGCACTTCCTCTTCCTCACTTCCTTTCACTCTCCATGTGTTTATACACCATTTGCATTTAATCATTAGTTATTATTAACCCTGTCTCTCTCTAGGTGTGCCTTTTTGTCCTGTCTCCCTCTGCTCTCTTCTGTTTCCCCTCACCCCCAACCGGTCGCAGCAGATGGCTGCCCCTCCCTGAGCCTGGTTCTGCCGGAGGTTTCTTCCTGTTAAAAGGGAGTTTTTCCTTCCCACTGTTGCCAAGTGCTTGCTCATAGGGGGTCGTCTGATTGTTGGGGTTTTCTGTCTAATATTGTAGGGTCTTTACCCTAAAATATAAAGCGCCTTGAGGCGACTGTTGTTGTGATTTGGCGCTATATAAATAAAATTGAATTTAATTGAATCGAATTGACCTGTTCAGACTAGCAGCACTTTCAGGTACTGGGACATCAAGAGGATGACCTGCACAGTAAGTCAGTAAGTCAGTCTGTTTCTGAATGAAATTTATACTGGTCTACCCATGCAGACCAGTTTAAACTGTGTGAAACCATCTCAGGCAGGTGGTCGCCATGTTTTTCCATTAAAGGTCAGTTTTATGAGGACACACCTGAAGGTGAGTGTGAGCCTGCTGCAGCCTCAGCAGGTGGAACGCCTCCATCTGGTGGACAGTTGAAGTCATTACACTTTATCCAAAAAGAGAGTTATGGAGGATAACTCAATTAAAAAACTGTATTTATACCCACAATAACACGGAACATGAAAGACAGAGACAGCTGATAATAGAGCTGAAAACAAGCAGCTGAATCTGTTTGGATAATTCATCAGTCATTTTGTTTAATGTGTGGTGTTCCTGTGTTTCTGTCCACCATGTGTGTAAGTTGGATGTTACCTTGGACCCTGCTCAGGTTTGCTCAGTCTTTTAGCTGCAGCTGTGATGTCTGTCGGTGTATTCGAGCGTCTTCCTGCTTCTTCATCCTAAATCATAAAGAGAAAATTCTTCTTCTGCTGTTTCCTTCAGAAACCTCTTGATTTATAATCAGCTGAGCCGATGTTTGCTTTGTGTAGATGAGACTGTTTCACCTTTGAGTTGATAAAGTGTCTTCAGAGCAGGATGATCAGACGTCTGCAGGCTGAAGCTGAAACTCTGAACTTTCAGCTTCTGTTTCACTCTGACTCCTGTAAAATGTTTCTGTGTTTCAGCCTACATTCGCTTCAACCTCATCTCCCCGATGATCCAGAAGAGTCCAGAGAAGTGAGAGACCACCGACACACCTGCACACATTAGATCCACCTGCAGTGCAGCGTTAACTCAAAACGGCGACTGACACAAACATCATTTCCTGTGCTGCAGAGATTCAGTATTTGTTAAATTCTGAGTGGTACAGATGGAGAGAGAGCTGGGCCTCATGCTTCAAGTTCATCCTCAGATTTTTCTCTCTGTGCTGTTTGTCAGTAAATCATCCACAGAGTCACTGAGTTCAGAACAGAGAGGATCACAGCTGTGATAACGAACAGCAGGGGGTGAAGGTGCTTAAAGCTCTCTGACACCCTCACTCAGAAAAATTAATACAAGATAATCCAGATGTTTGGTTTCCTGTTCCTGACTTTAACAGGATGTGAGGGGAAGCTTCCAGAAGAACGGGGTCTCAGAGGGTCCAGACGAACACGTCCATGAGTGCAGATGCTGAGCTCAGGTTTATGAAGGGTGCCTGCAGGCAGAGTTCCTGTGTAGATCTCAGTCCACCTCTAAACGCACACGTTCAGCCGTAAACGGAGTTTAAAAATTAGGCTGCTGGGCAGCGATTGGTCCAATCACATCGAGTATCACTGCAGTTTTTATCTGTTTACACCCGTCAGACTGATTGATCCACAAACGGTATCTCCAAACTGGAACATTGTTAGAGAATTAAACTCTGCTGAACGTGATTTATTTGGTGAGTGTTGCTGGATTGGTTTTCTCCCTGTGAATGTGCTCGGCCCACACATGCAGACGGTGAAGATGTTTTAGGTAGAACATTTGTTTAGTTTGGAATCAGATCCTTTAGTCTGTAAAGCTCGCAGTAATATGAAATCAGCTCAGTGATTTACCTCACTAACTGCAGCTCTTTCACATGTGGAGGTGACGAAGATGATGAAGACTCTCTCTCCTCCTCCTCAGCCTGGTTCTGTTTGACCTCTTCGTGAATATCCTGGCTCATAACTTGGCAGAGCCCGCCTACGAGGCCGACGTGGCTCAGCTGGAGTACAAACTGGTGGCCGGAGAGCACGGACTGGTGATCCGGCTGAAAGGCTTCAACCACAAACTGCCTGTGAGGACAGACACACACACACACACACACACACACACACACACAGAGGGATTAAAAGTGTCAGTTTGCAGAAGAGACAAACAGTCCCAGGGATTCTCCACTTACACCCTGATTGGTTTTCCTGTGCAGGTGGTGTAAGTGGCAGCAGCTCCAGCTGTTACAGTCTCCATCTGAAAGCTCGCACCGGCCTAACGAGTGTACGGCGGTGTGGATTAGTGAAGCCCTGGGTGCTTAACTTAACTTTCAGTGATCACCAGTCTGATCGCATAGAATAAAATAAAAAGTTTGCCCCAAAATAAAGTTGAAAAAGTGTTTCCTTCATCCTGGAAGTTAGACTTCTAGAAGAGATTTGAGGTCAGGTTCTGTGAGTTCCGGTCTGTCTGATTAAACACATCAGGTGCTCCATGCAGGACTCTCATTAGCGTTTTCCTGGTGAAGGTTTTACTGAGATTAACGGGTAGCTGGGTGTTACTCTTACTTGACCACAAAGATATCTGTAACTAAAGCCTGAAAACGGAGGATGATACAGTTGGTTTGATTGCTGAGTCAAAGCGTTAAACGCCGTTCAAGCTGCTTTGTTTTTCCTTCTAGCTGCTGCTGCAGCTGATCGTGGATAAGCTGGCCGACTTCAGCGCTGAGTCGAGCGTCTTCACCATGTTCTCTGAGCAGATGAAGAAGACCTACTTCAACATCCTCATCAAGCCGGACAGGCTGGGCAAGTACGTCCACACACATGACACACACACTCCTGTCTGATGAACCAGCTCACAGGTTCTCCTGACACTCAGCTGGTGGTCACACACTCTTCTGAACGCAGGAAGTCTAAAAACAAGGTGCTCTGTGAACACGTGACATGATGTTTTTAGTTTGTTCTACAAGTTTTTTGTTGGCAAAAACCTGAAAGAAAAAAACACATCCTCATTCTGAGCTGAACCCACAGAGGTCAGACTGTGTGTTTTATCCTGAGGATCAGCTGTCAGATCAGAGCCTCTCTCCTCCTCTGAACCCTCTGAACCCTCTGAGGTTTCAGGGAGATCAAGGTGGATCACTGTTTCCATGGAGCTTCTGACTGTGATCGGCTTCAAGTCCAAACACAAAATGTTTGCTGCTTACAGCACGCTTCTACTCCAACCCACACTCACACAGTGATTTTATTACATGCATTTTAAGCTCTTTTTATCTCACACACACTCTCTGATGGGTGCATCAGGGCCATTTGGGGTTCAGTGTCTTGCTCAAAGATGCTTCAAGGAGCTGAGGATTGAACCACTGACCTTCTGATTAGTAGATGTCCCACCCTGCTTCCTTTTAATGCTCCGTATGAATCCTGTACGTCACAATAACCAGGTCAAACTTTAGGCTTCCTGTCAGAGAGGTGGAATAAACGTTTTCATAAACTGATCAGAAGAAAAATTCCCGTCAGGTCACGTTCACACGTCCCCTGCTTCGTTCTCCATGCTCGTTCTGAGCATGCTTACTGATACGTGGGGTCGTGTGCTTCTGCTGGTTTAAACAGCTGCAGCTACCAAACTGAAGAGCTCCTCTGTGAACACACAGATCTTCGTCTGCAGCGAGCTGATCAGACATGTGACACTCAGGGAGAAGAAGGACATCTTCATCGCTTTTGCACACATCACAGATTCACGACCTCAGCAGGTGGATGTCATTAACAAGGTGTTTCCTCTGTTCCTCTGCAGAGACGTCCGTCTGCTGATCCTCGAGCACTGCCGCTGGTCCGTCATCCAGAAGTATCACGCCGTCTCCAAGGGCCTCACCGTTGACAACCTCATGACCTTCGTCAGGGGGCTGAAGGCGGAGCTGTACACTGAGGGGCTGGTGCAGGGAAACTTCACGAGCACGGTGAGACACACACACACACACACACACACACACACAGAGCTGGTGTTAGCAGTAAAGTCTGGTTTATGGTTACTGATTGGTTGTATCACATGAAAACTATGATGTCACCATTTACACCGGCACTGAGGGTGCACCGAGCTCGCTGCAGTCGCCTCCTGAACGGTGTCACAGCTCAGATAAAATCTCCAGCAGCGTCGGTTTAGGAGTAGAAGAAACAGGAAGCGCAGAAATCACAGAGGTTTTTTCAAAGTCTTCTTTTTTCGGGCTGTGTAATCTGAGTAATCTGAATAATCTGAGAACTCCTGTACTGATACATCATTGAAATGGTGGTAAAGACCGACATGATCGTACACTCGTCTTCAAACCAGCCGGCAGCAGGTTACAAAAGCCGACATTTGCTGGAACAACAGCACAGGCAGGACGAGCAGAAAGGTGTGAAACACTTTGAACACCAACAGCAGGAGGAGAACGAAGCTAAAATAAAAAACTATTCAAACAGATAAAACTGATGAGATGATGATGATGATGAGAAACCCAGCAGCAGGATGCGCATGATTTATCTCTGTGTGTTTCACACAGAGCAGCTCAAACTCCCTTTGTCCACTGATGCACGACTTTACGGCTGATTATCAGCTGGTTTTTAGGAAACTATCAAAAATGTTTCCATTATAAAAGTCTAACTGATGATGTCATTTCCTCCCACAGGAGTCCAAAGAGTTTCTGCACTGCTTCACTGAGTGAGTATTTGCTGCTCATCAATCTATCAGCTCATCAAACACAGTGAAACCCGTAGCTCTGCTGCATGACGTCGTATGGCACTGTGTGCAGGAAGCTGCAGTTCCAGCCGCTGTCTGCAGAGGTCCCCGTGCTGTTCCGCGTGGTGGAGCTGCCACAGAAACATCATCTCTGTAAAGTGAAATCTCTCAACAAAGGCGACGCCAACTCTGAGGTCACTGTGTACTATCAGGTGAAACCACCGCAGAGCACCACAGATCTGCTGATACTCTGTCCCACAGGGGGCGCTCTTGAGCTCATCCAGAATGAATGGGGCTCTATGGAGCTGCAGAAGAAAGCTGTAAAATTCATGCTGTAAATTTTTTCAGGAATCGTTGATCCTGTTATTGATGGACGGGCTTGGGACAACAGATACAGCTCAGTTTGTAGATGTTTTACAGGTTTCTGTTGGAGGAAAACGCCTTCCTGTCAGTATTAGTGATGTCACAGCACCATGAGCCGCTGTATGGGATCCTCCATTTTGATTTGGGGCGTGAAGCGAGCAGCAGCCTCCTGACAGCATCACTTTCAACCACCACAACCAGCTGCTTCTCCTGCTCACCTGGAAGCTTCTGCTGGGCTTTAATTCTGAGTGTGTGTGTGTTTGTGTGTATTGCAGTCGGGGCTGAAGAAGCTCAGGGAGCACGCTCTGATGGAGCTGATGGTGGTGAGTGTCACCACGTTCACCTCAAACACTGAACACACGGCGGCGGCAGCTGACACACTTTTAAAACACACCGCAGGAAGTGAAAGCAGCAGCTGTTTGTGCCAGTTCAGAGATGTTACAGTGAAGACTTCACATCTTCACGTGTGAGACAGACTCTCAGCAGAGCACTGAGATGGTCTCAGAGCTCAGTAGGTTCACGACTTTGTGGCGTGAACACAGACAATAAAACAAAATCACAAAGTTCTGTGACTCCGCCCATAAAAAAAGAAAATACCGGATTGAAACGTGGCTGATCTCCCCTGTAAGGTCGTCTCCGTGCACCTTTTTACATCTTCGCTCTCTGAAGTCTCTGACCGCGTTCACCCTGTGATTCAAACCAGACATCAGCTGCTCATCAGGAGGGAGCAGTCAGAACAGGACTAACAGGAAGTGATGTAAAAAGCTGCCCAGAGGAGACCACCTCACAGGAAAGTTCATCCAGATTTAACCAGATGTGGTTTTTGATTTTTGGGGGGTGAAGTCATGAAACTTCATTTTCTCCAGAACATCTTAATGAAGCAGCTGCAGCTGCTGCAGTGTTAGCTGTAACTGACACATATTGTGCCTGACGCTACAGGAAATGACCTCAGCTACAGCTTCCTGTGTGTGAGGTTCATGTGTTTGTGTTCACAGATGCACATGGAGGAGCCCTGCTTCGACTTCCTGAGGACCAAGGAGACCCTGGGGTAACTATGACACTGATTAAAGCACAGCTTCAACATGAAGGGCACAGAAACAAACAGCAGGGGGCGCTGAAACGCTGCAGAAACATCAGAACTCTGACTTCTGACCTCCAGATACCAGGTGTACCCGACCTGCAGGAACACCTCGGGCGTGCTGGGATTCTCCGTCACCGTGGAAACTCAGGCCACCAAGTTCAGGTGAGGCTACCTGTGTGACCTCAGAGCGCTCCTCAGGTGAGCTGGTTTAAAGCTGCTTCTCCTCCTCCTCGCAGCTCCGAGTTCGTTGAGGCGAAGATCGAGGAGTTCCTGGTGAGTTTCGGCGAGCGTCTGTCGGGTCTGAGCGATGAGGCCTTCAGGACGCAGGTGACGGCGCTCATCAAGCTGAAGGAATGCGAGGATGCTCACCTGGGGGAGGAGGTGGACCGCAACTGGTTTGAGGTGGTCACGCAGCAGTACGTCTTCGACCGGCTCAACAAGGAGGTGACGCACATGTTTCTACTTCACGAACATCCACCCATCATTCTCTTTACTGCTTATCTAATTCAGGGCCACGGTGGGGGCGGAGCCTATCCCAGCTGTCACGGAGCGAGAATTCACCTGACACACCTGGCAGGTGGGAGAAGTTTTCCGTCAGAGCTTCCTGCAGGCACGCTCAGGTTTAAACAAACCAAATACTGAAGGAGATAAGAGAAAAACTACAGCCAGCACTCAGTCAGAGCTTGGACCCTGAACCTGATCCTGAACCTGAACCTCAGCCGGACTGGATCAGGACTCCATCGGGGTTTCCTCTTCATGTTGACCTCTGTTACAGCGATCACATGATCTAAAACCAGAGACACGCTCCTTAGGGTAACGGCTGCCTCTGAATTGCCTGTAGGTGTGAATGTGAGCATGAATGGTCGTCTGTCTCTGTGATGGACAGGTACCTGTCCAGGTGTGCCCCGCCTCTCGCCCCATGACATCTGGGATAGGCTCCACCCCCACCGTGGCCCTGAATTGGATAAGTGGTAAGGAAAATGGATGGATGGATGTCTCGCGTAGTTTAAACTGAAGACCTGTAGGTGGTGTCACCAGCTGCAGGGCTCTGGTCCCAGTCCGGGTCTGGGTCCCGGCCCTGGCCCCGGTCTGTGACCTGCTGTGTCTGTGTTGCAGATCGAGGCTCTGAAGACGTTCACCCAGGAGGAGCTGGTCTCCTGGTTCCTGGAGCACAGAAACGGCAGCAGCAGGAAGCTCAGTGTGCACGTGAGGAAACAGGAAGCACTAAACTTCCCTCTGAGCTGCATGTTTGTAAAGAACGAGCTGTTTAAATAAAGTTGAGTCTTTTCTATTCCTGTCTGCGCTCAGGTGGTCGGTTTCGGCGTGGAGGAAGGTGATCGGAACGCCACCTGCAGCCCAGACGCCGCCGCCCCCTCGTCCTCTGCCTATGGTGAAGTGAGCGAGCTGACCTTCCTGCCGGCCTCATCGCCGTCGCTTCAGGATGCCACGCTCATTGCTGACATCAGAACGTTCACTTCCTCCCTCCCCCTCCACCCCTACCACAAAATCCTCAGCTAGGCTCCGCCCCCCACATAAAAATGCCTGCTGATTGGCCACGTTTCAGCTGTGTCCTCTTTTCTCTATGATTGGTTGTAACAGTGCTGCGTTCACTTCCTGTGGGAACTGAGATGCTCTGAGAATCAGGTCAGTTTGGGACGATGAGTCCAGAAAAACTACAATCATGGCGCCCTCAAGCATTGAAAGAATTTCTCCTCCGTGTAGCTTTTAACTGTGAAATGATGATTATTCCCAGGGGACATGAACGCAGCGTGGTGACTCAGGGCTCTGGTATCAATAAAGTGGTTATTTTACCTGTAAACACACACGTGTTCATCCTGTCACGCTCCCTTCATGCTTCAGTTTGTCGTTCAATAAAAAACATGTAAAGTAGTTTCATATTTCGTCTCCTACTTCCTGTTTTCATTTGGGGTGAATTCAGAATCGCAGCAGACAAAGAAAAAAAAGTTTCCTGAAGGTGGCGCCATGTTCTTAACCTCTGAAGCACTGCTTTCCTGGCTCGTCCTGACTGCGGGTCTGTGGCTCAAACCCATGGGACCCTCCTGATGACACTAAAGAAGAAGTCAGATGATTCATCCTCTGGGAACCATGAATGGCAAAAACGGCTTTGATGGGACTTCATCCAGTAATTTCTGACAAATAGACCACGTTATCCATTCAGATATGTTACTGCGACTGAAAAACAGGGTCATTAATTAAACCAATGCTCTGTACTCTAAACTAGTGTTCAGAACCTGACTGTGAACCAGACTCCTGTCTAAACAAGCAGCTGATTGGTTTGAGTCATATCTTCAAACAGGAGAGCAGAGTGTGAGGGTTGACCAAGAAAAGTGATCTCTGCTAAAAACAGAGTGGGTGTTCCCCAAGGATCAGTCCTCGGCCTGCTGCTGTCAGTGACCTGCCTGCCGGCTGCAGGCTTTATGCAGCTCATGCAGTCAGATATGAACCGCTGAAGTCACCTGGTGAGGCAGCAGAAACCCTCACTTCATTGAAAGAGAACTGTTTCTATAGGTTTCTCCATTAGAAAACATGGTCCACTTGAAATTAAGGAATGAAGAAACAGGAGGTTAAAGATTTTATTTTTAGGAATAACTTTAGATCCACCACTCAAATTTCATAAACATGTAAAGAAGATTTCAGAGATGGCTAAGACCAGTCTGAGCTGGTTTCAGCTGAGTCGACAGTACATACCCACTCAGATTGGATATTTTCTCATTTTTCATATCCTCATACAGCCAGCTGCCAACCTGTGTTACCTGTTCAGCAGCATCACTGTCACATCTTACAAAAATACCCTCTGCTTTGCTTTCAGAGTTTCATTCATTTGTGTTTCCTTAAATTACAGTTAGGTCCATAGGTTTTTGGACAGTGACAGACTTTTTGCCTCTGTGCACCACCACAGAGGATTTTAAATCAAAGAATCCAGATGTGACAGAAGTGCAGACTTTCAGCTTTAATTCAGCAGGTTTAACTGAAGTTTAGCAGTAACTGTTTTGCAGGGTCTTTACCCTAAAATATAAAGCGCCTTGAGGCGACCGTTGTGATTTGGCGCTATATAAATAAAATTGAATTGAACTGTTTGGGAATTACAGCCATTTTTGCTGCTGCCTGTTTGTGGGTCTCTGCCTTCAGTTTTGTATTTAATTACTGAAAAGCTGCTCTGTTGGGCTGAGATCAGGTGACTGACTCGGCCATTGAAGAACACCCCATTTCTTTGTCTTGAGAAACTCTTGTGTTTTTGCAGTTTGCTTTGGCTCATTATCCATCCTGCTGCTTCTATCAGCAGTCACAGCATCAATGAACACAGTGACCCGGTTCTTCTAGCAGTCATACATGCTCATACCATAATATTACCTCCACCATGTCTGACAGATGATGTGGTTGCTTCAGATCATGAGCTGTTTCTCTCCTTCTCCAGACTTTTCTCTTCCATCATTCTGCTACAAGTTCATCTTGGTTTCATCAGTCCAAAGATTTATTTATTTATGTTTTCTGGTAAAGTCTAACCTGTCCTTCCTGTTCCTGAGTCTAACCTGTCCTTCCTGTTCCTGAGTCTAACCCGTCCTGTCCTTCCTGTTCCTGAGTCTAACCTGTCCTTCCTGTTCCTGAGTCTAACCTGTCCTTCCTGTTCCTGAGTCTAACCTGTCCTGTCCTTCCTGTTCCTGAGTGTAACCAGTGGTTTGCACCTTGTTGTATTTCCATTCATGAAGGCGTCTCTGGATTGCAGACTCTGACAGTGATCCTCCTGCAGAGCGTTCCTGACTTGGTTAGATGTTGTGAACCATGGAAATAATTCTGTCATCATGCACTTTAGTTGTCTTCTGTGGTCTTTCAGGTCTTTTGGTGTTGCTGAGCTGCTCAGTGCGTTCCTTCTTTTTAAGAATGAACCAGATTGCTGATTACTCTCTTAAGAGTTTCCAAATCTAGAAATCTAGTTTTTGTCTCTGTCCCTGGTAGGTTTACAAGTTCAACACTTGGAATCAACTTTGATAAGCTTCATTTTGACATGAAATAACGAGGGAACAGGTCTCCCCTGTCCATGAACCTACTGTCAGTCAACTGTCCAATTACTTCTGAGCCTCTGAAAATGTGGGACTGTGTATAAAAATGGCTGTGATTCCCCTACAGTTAATGCTAAACTTTAGTTAAACCTGTTGAATTAAAGCTTAAAGTCTGCACTTCAATCACATCTTGACTGTTTGATTTAAATCCTCTGTGGTGGTGTACAGAGATAAAATTACAAAAAATGTGAAAAGAAAATGCACCTAACTGTATGCTTGACTGTGTGTCTGTATGATGGGATATGTACACTTCTTTAGTGTGTGTTTTTTTATCCAAACTTATTATTTATTATAAATTTATTCTCTGCTTCACCTGGACCAGGAGACAGTTTGTCATCAAAAATGAGATCTTCAGGTTCAGAGAAACACTGACCGGTGTACTCAACCTCCACGTCGGCGAGCGCCTTCAGCGTGTTCTCGAAGGTGACGCTGTCGAGGTCCAGGGCTCCGACGCGATCGTACACCTTCTTGGTGTTGGCGATGAGCTCGTCGGAGAGCTGCTGGATCTGCTCCGGGCTCAGGTCCCAGCGCAGCCGGTTCTCAGCGCAGACCGGCACTGGGCTGCCAAAGACCACCTCACCTTGGGGGGGGGGGGGGGGGGGGGGGACAAG
>VUQI01053645.1:9045-20548 GCA_015106735.1 Paratilapia polleni | reverse complement strand
AAGATATATATATATATATATATATATATATATATATATATATATATATATATATTCTTCAGGAAAAACTGTGCCACTGTTTGTAGCTCTCTTCCTCTTTGACTTTTGCATTTTAACAAGCTACTTTCAATCTGAACTAACCCATTACAAGACCAAAGTCACACAATAACACAAACTAAGCAATCAACTGGTACAGAAGAGGAAGTGCCATGTGTTGTGAAGTAAAATTAACAGTGTAGTGCAATGGCTTCTCCTCCTTTTTGGAAAGAGCTCTCTGTTGGCAAGTAAAGCAGTAAAAATATCCTAAATATAGCATACATTCAAACAGCTGTTCGTTTCTTTTACGTGCCTAAACTTGTTTCGCTGCTGACCGTGTGCACAGTAGGGTGTGGCTTTAGTTTCTGTGCTGGTCTGTTCTCCTATCCACTTTGGGAGTGCCTGCTGCCACAGACTGCAGGTAAAACAGTGCGTGTTACTTCATACAACCCCAATTCAAAGAACCATTCCTAACTGAGTGAAAACAGTTTACCAAGTGAAACAGCTATTATTTTAAACATCAGAAAGAAATGTTTAAAATGGTGTTACTAAAGCCTCAGTCGCACAGGCCTAGAGACCTGTGGGCAACCATCTGGCAACGTTACAAAGGAAAATTGTGTCATTCCCCAACTGGTTGCAAGTGGTTACTGCAGGTTGCTGGCAGTCGCTGTAAAATCGACTGCTAAAACCCCATTCATGCAGGCCTAGATACCAGTCAGCGACCCCTAGTAACCTCTGATTGCTAGGGAAAAATGTGTATTCCGCAACTAGTTAGCAAGTGATTGCCGGAGGGTGTTGGCAGTCGCTAGCGTGAAACTGATTGCAAAGTGGTAAAAGGGGATGCACCAATAATATCCTTGTGATTGCTTTGGTCTCTAGCAGGTTGCCACAGTCACCAGTAGTTTGCATGGAAGACAGCAACTTGTCTGCAAACACTCGCCAACTATTCACCAAGCCATAGTGAAACTGAAATGTGTGATGCAAACGTTCGCCTTCAAAGTAAAAGTTGCATCTTTTGAAAAGTGTTGGCTAAAGCGGTGAGACAAAACTTTTACTTTGAAGTTGAACAGTCTCAGTTTCCAGTTTGCTTCGCGCTTTTTTCCGGTTTGCTTCGCGAGTGTTTGCAGACAAGTTGGTGTCTTCCACGCAACTACGGGCGAAGCAGCCAAACTGCTAGTGAGCAAAGCAATTACAAGGTTTTTGGTGGAAATCTTTGTGACCGATTTCACCCAGCAACAGCCAGCAAAGTGCAGCAACCACTCACTGGTTGGGGAATACACATTTTTGCCTACTGACTGGAGGTCTAATTTTGACTGTGATAACCCACTTTAAATCTCCCAACAGACTAGAAACAAGCTGTTTTGTTTAAGAGCTGAATATTTATACATTGAGCAGTAACAAAATGTCGTTAAGTCCAGTAATCCTCTTTTATCTCTGTTTTGGTCTCCACCAACTCCTCATGGAAATATCTGGTATTTTGGCTGCTAAATCCTTCACAATGTTCACCATCTAGTCTCTTTGCCTTTCAGTTGTTTGGTGATGAGCATGCAGTGTCGATTTTCAGAGCTTCAGAGCGTCTTGTGTAAAATAACACTATGAAAGCAGAGAAAGTGAAAGATGACCAATGAACTGAAAGTCACTATGATGCCATAAAGCCGAGGGTGACGATTCTCTGGTGGTTCACTGTTATTACAAAAATGCCAGTTCTTTAAGTTTGTATGTGAGGATCAGAGTCATGTTTATTTGCAAACAAGACAGCAGATCAGGACGTTTACAGGAAAAATACATTATGTTGTGTTCATGGTCAAAGGCGTAGTAGCATTTTCTCTCTGGATTGAAAGTTATATTACTGCAAACCACATTAAGCAACTTCATCAGCAATAATGTGTTAATTTTGCAGTATTAGCATATAATATGAGACAACAAAGATCAATAACCTCCAAAACCATTCAGAGGGAAGGACAGAGGCTTGACTAAACCTGTAACAAAGAGAGTATGCCCCACTGCAATCAAGAATACTTTAAAAACAGCAAGCGATCTGAGTCGAGGGATGCAAGGAGTGCTTTTTATTTAATCAATGACCTAGTTCAGTCTTTGAAGTTTTGCTTGCAAACAAACCGAATAGTTGAACATGAAACTAGAAGTGTATGCACAACTCTGGTGACTCGTAAGATTCAATGCCCGGAAAAAAAACAAAAAAACAGTTAACTTCTTTTTAAAACATATGTGAAAGCTGATCTTTGATCTTTTCATACACAATTGTGATTGTGTGTGTGTGTGTGTGTGTGTGTGTGTGTGTGTGTGTGTGTGCATGTATGTGTTGCAGCCATTTGTAAGCAACAGGTTTCTTACTTCTGGCCTGCTTGCTCTTGTCGCTGCTGTTCCTGAACGCCATCAACCGCTTGGTGGAAGTCAAACACTGCGAAGGAGGGAGAGAGGGGACACACACACTCACACACCTTAAAGAAAGCAGATCTCACACATACACACATAGACACGTGCACACACACACACACACACACACACACACTTCTTCCTGCGTGCATTCAAACTTTCACACACGCTCTAAAATAAAAGAGCCCAGAGGCAGATCTGGGATGACTTACCAATGTGTGCTCTGTCCGAGATGATCAACCTTTTCTCCCAGTCTTTTAGACCTATAGGCACAAACACACACACACACACACATAGTATGAGTGTCTGAGTGTCCACACAGAATATTAAAGCACAGCCTTGTTTTGTTAATAATAATAATGATCATTTATTTGAAAAAAAAAAAAGCACTCACTTTTTCCTTTGCGTTCGTTTTTTTCTGCTTCTTCAAACAGGCCAGGAAGATGAATCACTACACCATTGCCTGAAGTTAAAAAAGAAGTTATGTGACATTACAGTTTACAGTTTCAAATCAAAGAGGCATGCTGAGTATATTTCTATGTATCCCTGTTATCCCTTAGAAAAATACATATTAATGTGTTGTGAAAAAAATCCCACCAAAGAGTGACTTTTCCTTAAAAACTACTTACTACTACTCTTTTGATATAGTTACCATGCTTAAAAATGCTCTTTTTTTACATACACTAAGTAAAATGCTTTAATGCTACAGAGACAATTCACTGTTACAAATGGAGCAGCATTTACGCAAAGTACATAAGTCCTTTTCTGTCCGATTTAAAATTCCTCTATCATTTAATTCCTAACAGCTTCTCATTTAACTTTATTTAATATTTTCCCTTACTGGCATGGACACTCCATTGTGTTATAGTATGTTAATAGGATACAGACCGATCTAAACCCAATGCATTATAGTTCAATTGTGCTGCTTTTTCATAGCAGATACTTTGATGTCACGGCAGAGAAATTACAGGTTATTACTGTCACACCACCATGCTTTGGGACATTTGAACAGAATGGAGACTTTGTTAATGGTTTTAGTAACAACAGCACAATTACTACGAGGACAAGACAAACTTTCTGACATTCACAGAGTTCATTTTATGTTTCAGTCTGTAGTTGATTCAACTACACAGTTATTTGGGGAGTTGTAGTTTGTGATGCTGTGGAACAGAGACGTCCTGAGCAGCTCTATGGATTGATATCGAGGCCAATCCAGGCTTACTATAATGGATCAACTAAAATAAACCTGATCAAATTTAAAGCCTGTCTTTATAGTACTCCACTGTGTTCACCTCAGCCTGCTGCTCCTCTACCACAGTCATCCTGCTCTACTAAAGAGTGAAAATTACGGGAAAATGGACGGAGTGAGTCCGACTTCTGATACCCAGATGCTAACAAATTTGTTACTGTACCTTAAATCTCTCCTCTAAGCAGGGCACAAAACATTTAGGTACCAGCATCTCATTTTTGACCAACTCACTTTCACAGATTAATGACTTTGTTTCCAGTGGTAAGTCATATCAAAGGTCTCTAATTAATGTTAAGTGTGTGAGTCATGTGATGACTGTGATTGCCTCTCTGCAGCCACTGCTTCTGCTCAGGTTACTGTGTGACAGCACTGTTGTAAGTGGGCTTTTTACTGTTTTGCTTCCAATAACTCAAACATACAGCAAACCCAAACAAACAACATGTTTTCTACAAGTTTACACATCAGCTTCAGGAGTTAATTTTTAACTAAACTTTTAAATCATATTAAAAATTTAAGATAATAAACCTAATAGTTTTCAGTCAGGATGTTATTTGGATCAAAGCACCTTTGAAAAATTAAATTCACAAAAAAGCCAGCAGGGGGCGACTACTCTGGTTGCAAAAAGACTCGTTTTGCACAGAAGTCTATGGGAAAACGACCCTCGGCTCCCTTTCTCTGTGACCTTGAGCACATTTGTGATGAGTTTATGGACTCGATCGCTAGTTTCACATCATATTGAATAAAACATGAAGTTCATTTTGTCAATTATGGTCATCATTGGAGCCAGAAAAGAGCATTATACAGGATGCTCACTGGTTCATGACTTGTCAATCACAAGTGTGTGGTTTCACAGTCAGATCCACTTCTCGCTTGTCAGGTTTGGTTTCAAAACATCAAAATGTCATCAGCAAAAACACTTCAACGTGAAAGATCTGCTTTACTACATGTTGTGAAAGTCTATCAGCTGACTTTCACAACTGTGAAAGTGTGTCTGTGGATGATCATGACATGACTATCAGTAATAGTGGACAATCTTAACTTTGTTTTTCTATAGAGACAGAATAAATAAGGAGAGACTTGGATAAAATAATTAAAATCATAGGACTTTTTTTCGTAAGTTTGGAAAATATGTCACTGTTACTTAATTTCAGCTATTGGTTATACTTCAGAAAGGAAGCAGTTCTCCCGTTGGACAAATATTTGTGGGTTGCAAAACGATCTAAAAACACTCCAGTGACTGTAAGTAATGCAAGGCTTTCAAATAATTACATCAGATCCAACTAAAGAACTTCATCTTGTACCTGAAACCAAAAGTTGCATCTAAACCAGTCAGTGCCCATCACCATGGAAGCAGTCCTAGGTGCACCTAAACGTAATGTCATGGGAAGTACTTCTGTTAGACAGAGCTTTTCTGAATGATGCCTTCTCACTGGAGTATTCAAACAGCTGGCTCTATTTATCTTTTAACTGAACTGCATTAAGTGGAGGGCTTGAGGTAATTACTTTGACCAAATTAAATGTCAGAAATAAGGAAATGGGCTGCAAAAGCAACAAACTTTCAGTGACACTGGGGGAATAAATGTGCACACAGATTTCCTTCCAGTGCTGGAGACAAGATGTACTCAGAACGTACACTGGAAGTAAAATGACAGCATACTAAACAGAAATATGTTTCTATTTGTGGATGGCACAGTGGTGCAGTGGTTAGCACTGTCATCTCACAGCAAGAAGTTCCTGGGTTTGAACCTGCTTCCCAGCTAGTACCTTCTGCTCTCTCTGTGACTTCTCCCAGTGTACTCTGGCTTTCTTACATAGTCCAAAGACATGGACATTAGATTAATTGATGATTCTAAATTGGCTGTAGGTGTAAATGAGAGACTGAACGGCTGTCTGTCTCTCTCTAACCTAGGACTGGTGACCTCACCAGGCTACCCTGGTGACAGCTGATATATTTGTCCAATTGCCCATCCCTACTGTCAGTAAATAAGATGACATTCATCAGTGGCAGCAGTTCATTATATATCTGTTTGACTTTTTTTGGTGATGATGCTTCTTAAAGTCTGCCTTGTTGTGAGAACAGCTCAGAATTTTTGGTGCCAGTGTGAATTAAAAATAAGCTAATAAAACTGAACCTATGAAAATAAAGTGCAACATGTGCTGAAACATCTTCCACTGAAATGCCTGTTGCAATTTACACACCAAACTGAAAGTCTCCCTGAGTGTTTGAGTCTGCAGAGTAGCATTAATGCATCAAAGAGGAAAAAGCAGAAACATGATTAACTATTGACAGATCGTACAGAAAGTACAGATGTGGTTGGGAGGCTTAAAGGAGGAGCTCAACTCCATTAGCTAATGACGTTACTGCAGATGGGTGGATATGATGTACGCTGCAGTCTGGCTCTGAGTCAAGCTAATCACACTCAGTGTTGCAGTCGTCAACATGGAGGCTGTAAGAGCGATAACGAGCAGCAGGCCAAAAGGGATCATGATCAATTCAATGAGAAAATAGCGAGGAATGATGGCCTTGGAACTGTGTGTGTGACTTGCAGTAATGTGGGCGTGTTTCTATGTGCAATACACACCAATGAAGGCGGTGACCTTGGGGTTGATGATGCCGCTGGGTAGGAGGTGAAAGTCGTACTCCACCGAGTCGACAACCACTGTGTGTCCTGCGTTGTTTCCTCCCTGCAGAGAACAAACACAGGCCCGTGAGGAAAGCCAAACAGAAACAGAGAGAGGCGTGAGTCTAACGAAGGCTCTGGTACTTTGTTTTGAAAAGTTGAACTGTTTGGCAAGTAGCAACAGGCATCATACACAAACCACGGGCCACTGGCTGTTAGTGTATGTTACTGTGTATGTTACTCTGCACTGTTGCTTAGAAACCTCTGCTTACTTTGAGCTCAGAAATCAAGCAGAGGTATCAATCCAGTGTAAACTTACTGACAGATGCAAGGAAGGACATGTCAAATGAACTGTTGATAATGTGTGGTAAACATGTGTTCATAACCCCAAACACACTGACACGTCCCGTCAAGACTCTGCTATCCCCATCACCTACGTAAAATACACACACAAAAAAAAATATTTGTGGTTCTGCCAAAAGAGCACCATACCTTAAGAAAGGATATATAGCTGGAGATGTTGTTTTACAACCATCTTTACAACAAGCACTTAATGTGTGATTATAAAAGGCAAAGCTACACTGAAATTTACAGACTTACTGTGACTAAACTCAAACAAACAGCTAAAAGTGATAAATGACAACTTACACAATTTAATTTAGTGTTGAGCTTCTATAACATTGTCTGAATCACAGTCAACATAAAAGAAAAAGAAAAAAAAAAAGAAAAACATTTAAGCCATGAAGCAGCAATCTGGGAATCAAGCAGCAACCTTTGGGGCTAAAAAAATCAATCCAGTGCAGAAGTGTCAAAAACTGTTGAGCCATTGAGGCTGGCTCCATAGACTGCCATGTTAAAATGCCCAACTTTACAGCATTTAAAAGCATGTTTACAGCCTGATAAAAATAAATAAATAAATAACTAGTTGTTGCTTGCTAGTGTTAGTTAATTTAGCACTCCAGTCCAAATATGGTCACTTGAAGGTCCAAAAAGAGTCCATAACCAATGGGTGACTTTATATCTATCTTTAATATACAGTTTATGCTGGAAATCCATCAGTTATCATTTCAACCTCTAGGGGCTACAGCCAGTGTTTTGGGGCTTCTGGTGTAGCTGGTGAATATCTAGTCCATGATTTCCTTTTCACACTATAGCTGAAAGTTTTTAGATTGCAAGCCAAAAAGCCTTGGGTAACAAGAGTCATGTCATTTGTCTACAGGTTCTGCACATGCAGAATATCTGTTTATAGAGATTTATGTAGCATTTTGGTCCTGGCATTCTTCTTACTTGTCAAAACTGGGTCTCTAAATTACCCATTTTTTCTTTTATTGTGTTTCATTAGCAGATAATGTGGCCCCAGTGATCTCCTAGCATTAAGTAGAGATGAGAAGTAAGAAAAAGAGATATAGATATAGGTAAGATCACTTCTTTCTAACTCCACACTGAGATTTCTTAAAGTCTTAAACCTGTGCAAGACAACAACACTTCAAACAGCTAATTAGACTTTGTGCAGCTCCCTCTGGAGCCACGATGGGCTTTATACAAGCACTTTTAACATTTGCAGTAATGCTCCCCAACATTTGTAAACTGACTTGCAGTGTGCCTGTGTGTGTGTGTGTGTGTGTGTGTGAGTGCGAGTGTGTGAGAGAGAGAGAGAAGAGAGAGAAGAGAGAAGAGAGAAGAGAGAGAGAGAGAGAGAGAGAGAGAGAGAGAGAGAGAGAGAATGTGAGATCTGTGTCTGATACAACATGGCAGTAAGGGCCCAAAAAAAAAAAAAATCAGCCCCAGGGCTCATGACATGTAAAGCTGGAGGAGTGGCCTTTTAATACAAGATGAAGCTATCTGCCTGACCGGATTATTTTTTTATTTAACTAAAACAATAAGGAGACATAACCTCATCAGTTTTGTTATGTGCAATGATACACATGAATTTATGCCAAGGTTTCCGAGAATAAAATCAGGTATCTCCTCGTACCCTGAATGGGTAGTTAATCATTCAAGCTTTGGAGTACTGGAGGGCAGGTTCTGAGAAGTGAAAACAGTATCACTTCTGGGTAGAAGCCAGCATGTGTAATGTTCAGTACTGAACTATATCTGTACATCAATTTGTTTACAGCAGAAAACATCCACCGGTTAAAGGGAGCTGCAATTTCAGACAAGCAGACACTATTTTATCTTGTTGTATTTAATCACACTTCTGTGTGTTAATCTGAGTGGATGCAGCATAGACGGCTGCACATGATTTAGCACATCTGACTATAGTGATAAAAATGTGGAGCCTAGAAAAGGAACAGTGAGTCCTTAGACCAGAACATCACAACCTGACCTGCTTTACTCCTCTCTTCTTCATGTTTAATAGTCAGATGTTAAGGTGAAAAAGAACACTAGCTATTCAGAAAAAAGGGGAGAAACAAATGGATAATTAAGCAAGTACTTTCACTTTTTTTGCTGTGATAAAATGGAAACTGCTGATCCATTTTTGCCTCCGCAGCTTGCGTCACTACTCACAACCTGAGGTGCCAATTCAACTTAGCCTGTCGTGCTGTAGCCTGTGGATATAAATCAAGCCCAGCATGTGCTTTGACCACATGGAGTTATTCCTGGCTACAGCAGCACCCTGAAGGTGGAGAGGGGAAACAGATGGGGGGCAGATGCCTCTCCTTTTTAGATGGTGCTTTTACGATTCACCCCACCCCCCACAGAACCGAAAGAACTCCGGTCGTCCAGCAGTCCCATGATCAGCCTCTCGTTCCCATCACGAGACACTCATTTTTTGATTGTCACCTACAAAGGTCCTGTGGTTTGGGCAGTGCTGGGGCAGCTCTGATTATCCACTGCACTGAGATTACAATAGGAGGTCTCTGCGATGCAAACAAATTTCAGTGAAATTCCTGACACATTAGAATAAGACATTAAGAGAAAATAAGAGAAATATGAAAAAGGAGACAAAACTGAAGCCGTAGTAGCTCTTTCAGAATAGAGGAACCAGGGATAAACTCAAGTCTCACACCTCTCTGTTTTGGCATGAAAGGACAAGCATGGGAATGTCTTAGTCAATGTCTTGGGCAATTAGTTGATCCCTACAATACCACATGCAACTGCCAGTTTTTTTCCTCAAACATGTAATTACATTAGATTAATCTACAGCATTATTGCCTTCAGTATTAAGAGATCTTAAGCAGATCCAATCTTTGGATTCTCTAGTTGGTTAATATATTTGCATTTTGGCTCTCATTAATGTTGTGATGCAAACATTGTTTTGAAGAACAATCACTGGTGTTGATGTCACTTCATTGTGAAAATTTCTGGTGCTGGTACACTTGCTGGTACACTTTGGCAATGTTGGAGTTTGCTTATTTTGTGTCTTAGTGAGCAAATAAGTATCTTAGAAATGAGCAAACAAAAACAACTTCTCATTTTATAGGATTCTGAATACAGAACACAAGCTATCGTAAGCAGTCAAGATTCTTCTGAGAGCATTGTGGTGTGGGGCTTGAATGGTCTTGAGAGCTCCTTCAGCTGTTTATGATGCCTGAATCTATATCTCGGGAGTATGATGACTGACAAATGACGTGAACTTAAAGTGATGGGCATCTATCATGATACTGAAACTGATGCTGAGGCAGTTTTCCAAGATTTTCACAATATGGAGACGCAGAATTGTAGGAAAATTATTTCAATTTTTTTGTCAACTGGCTTTTTGGTTGTGTAGCAGCTTGGTTTGGTCCTGGTGTTGTATATAGTTGATAGGGTCTTTGCATCAGCTTTCACAATGCAGGAAACATGCTTAACTCCACATGTCTCTGGGCTATATCCAATACGTTATGTTATGATGTTTAGCTGGCTGTTGTGTTGGCTGTTAGGCTAATCAGAGCTTTATGGTGGTGCTGTATCATTAAGGCGAGTACAAATCTCAGAAAAAAAAAAAGGCATGACTCAATCTATCTCTGCCTTGTTCGCTATGTCAGGGTGGTGGGGTGGATAGGGTAACGTGCAGACTATGAACCACCACTGATCTTTCCGTCAACATTCAGCTCAGTGGTTTTGATTTGACCACTTGCAATTTTTCTCTTTTGATTTACTCTTATAGCACTGTTTCTGATCACAGCAGGCAGCTGCTTTTAAAAGAAACACACTTCAAACCTACTGGGCACTACTTTCTGAGCTCCAAACACATCTGGTGACACATTGGAGAAAAAAAACTGAGCTAAATGAAGAAAAAATACTGGACTGACATTCACCAGGCAGCCAAAAACTCTAAACTTAGACTCTCAATGAATCTTTTTTGAGTACCTGCAGGACTTGTATTTTGATAACTGTTTTTAGTTCCTATCAATAAGACTCAAGCTTAAAAAAAAAAAAAAAAGCTGATGGATCTTGACAGTCTCATTGTTAGACCCCACTTGCAAGGTAAACCTACTTTTTATGAATGTCACTCATCCAGTTTGTAGCACAAATTCTGTTAAATTTGTAGGACAAACAGAGACAACATCGGTGGAAACCAGATTCAGAGACATTTACATTTTACATCTTACATTTCCATCATTAGATAAATGATAAATTCTTGTAAAAACTCCTCAGAAGCAGAGAGACTGAATAAACAAAACCTTTAATGTGCCACCAAACTGTGTTCACATTATCACACTGAATCTTGTGCGTGAAAACAAAACAGGAACTTTTTATTTGAGCTGTCACTTTTCATGTGAAGCAGCAATTTGTAAAATAACTAAAAAAGTTAGGCACCAACTCTGTCCTGCTCAGTCGGTTAATACCAGATAACGACTTTGTCAAACAGGTGTATATAACACTTCGTCTCCGAGAAACAGGGTGTCATGGTGAGTACAGGATCTGCCTGAATAGGCATTTGCCTTATTGAGGTATAGTCTGACATTAAACTGCAGGTACTCGTGTCATTTATCTGTACTTCCCTACAATGCTGCAACAATGAAAGTGAACTACAGTTCAAAGTCTGCTTAGCTACAGCTTGTAAATCAAAAGCAAAATGAAATCAGTTATTAGATAAAGTCAGATACAGTACTCCATGTTTGCACAGTTTAAAAGATATTAGTTAACTGTTAGCAGTACTCTGAGTTACTTTTATTCTTTATGTTATGATCGAATTAAAACGGGTCAGACGGGGAAAAAAATTCAGTAAATTACTTTAAACTGAGATTGCACTCTGACTAGACTTAACAGATCACCC
>VUQI01053635.1:1613-17154 GCA_015106735.1 Paratilapia polleni | reverse complement strand
CACTATACTGCCAAAAGTATTCACTCACCATCCAAATCACTGAATTCAGGTGTTCCAATCACTTCCATGGCCACAGGTGTATAAAATCCAGCACCTAGGCATGCAGACTGCTTCTACAAACATTTGTGAAAGAATGGGTCGCTCTCAGGAGCTCGGTGAATTCCAGCGTGGTACCGTGATAGGATGCCGCCTGTGCAATAAGTCCAGTCGTGAAATTTCCTCGCTGCTAAATATTCCACAGTCAGCTGTTAGTGGTATTATAACAAAGTGGAAGCGATTGGGAACGACAGCAACTCAGCCACGAAGTGGTAGGCCACGTAAAATCACAGAGCGGGGTCAGCGGATGCTGAGGCACATAGTGCGCCGAGGTCGCCAACTTTCTGCAGAGTCAATAGCTACAGACCTCCAAACTTCATGTGGCCTTCAGATCAGCTCAAGAACAGCACGTAGAGAGCTTCATGGAATGGGTTTCCATGGCAGCAGCTGCATCCAAGCCTTTACATCACCAAGTGCAATGAAAAGTGTTGGATGCAGTGGTGTAAAGCACGCCGCCACTGGACTCTAGAGCAGTGGAGATGTGTTCTCTGGAGTGACGAATCACGTTTCTCCGTCTGGCGATCTGATGGACGAGTCTGGGTTTGGCGGTTGCCAGGAGAACGGTACTTGTCTGACTGCATTGTGCCAAGTGTAAAGTTTGGTAGAGGGGGGATTATGGTGTGGGGTTGTTTTTCAGGAGTTGGGCTCGGCCCCTTAGTTCCAGTGAAAGGAACTCTTAATGCTTCAGCATACCAAGACATTTTGGACAATTTCATGCTCCCAACTTTTTCTGTACAGAGACTACTGAGACTCACCTGAGTGCAATCCTCCAAACCAGCTCCAACAGGAAGGGGAGCTGTGGAAGAGCGCAGTAGGAGGAAGAAGCTCAAAAAAAGCACGAGTAGAACAAACAGCTAATATGCCGTAAATGTGAATTACTTATGTCAGATCTTTTTCATTAAAAAATTATCTATTTTCACTCTTCGTGGAGTGGTTTTATAGAGGGGGGTGTGTTTTAAAAATTGGCCACCAGGTGTCAGCATTAATCTGGGTTTCTTTTCTTTTTGGTCAAATAAAGTAAAATAAAAATGCATCGCTTAGTTCCTTTTTCATGTGCCTTTTCATATATAACACACACAGTAAACTCCCTTAAATATATTACAGATAAAACTACCAGAAGATGGTGAAACACATGCACGAGACTAAAAGAAAAAAGCAGTGGACAGGAGTGTTAGAAAAACATCAAATCTTTATTATATTCATAGAGTTGTTATTATTAGAAGCATTTCCATGCTGATGAGAAGAAGATACATCCAGTATACTGAAAACCCCGAATGAGAAAAATACTGAGAGAAAGTTACAGAGAGAGAGCATGCAGTGAGGATCTGTTAAGAAGAAGACGTCCGATGCTCGTTCTCCCCTGTTTCTGCGTCAACGTCCATCAGCTTTTAAACACACTTTTAAAAACAGGAGTGACTCACACACATGGACTGTAACCAAGCACAAAGTAACACACACGCACACACACACACACTTTACAAAACCAGAGAACAAAAAGTACACTTAGTGTAGTTATCAAAATATAGGCTATATACTGTAGATTCTTAAGACTCTGAATGTTAAAACAACCAGTGCTGAGTTAGTTTCTATGACTTCAACATTATCTTCTCAGACACCCATCAGTTATTTAAAGGACAGAACCACCGACTCTGAGTCTTTCAGCCCGTTAACCACAAATCATCATACTGTACATTCCTGCTCATCACGTTCATCCAACACCTTACTGACTGATTTCCTTCCTTTCAGGCAGCTGCTGGTCTGAGTTCGATTCTGAAAATCTGCTTACAGAGAAGCTACACTGCACACAGTGATCAGTGACTCAAACTTAAACAACTCCTGGCTGTACATCAGTATTGAAGAGAAAAACCACTGAAGCCTTTGAGAGTTTTGAAGCTGATTCTGGTTTTAATACTTTCAGGTAGAGAAACCTCAGCAAACTCAGCTTTGTCTTATCTTCAGTTAAGGAAGATGAGAATAACATGAATTTTTATCCACTGCATCATGATGGTGTATCTGATATCACAGTGTTGGTGATGCTGTTCCAGGACCAATCAGGATGAGGGATGCACTGATCCTTACTGATACTTTAATCAGATTTCGATCCATTCCTACTTGAAAATCAGTTTCAATGAGCCGACCCGTTAAACTCAGTTGTATGCGGTTTACTACACCACTAGTAAATTTACAATCTTGGATGTATTTGTTATACTTTATTTTACAAAGTTATTAAAGCAAAATCTCTTCCTCACAGTGAGGAATGCAGCTTATAAATTTAACACTGGTACTGGCTCGGTATGCAATGTGCCTCCATGGTGTAGTGATTAACACATTCACTTAGCAAGCAAAAGGTTGATGGTTCAGTTCCAGCTGGGGACACAAATCCCCTTTGGGTTGTGTCAGGTAGGGCACCCAGTGTAAAACATGTGGAGTGACCCCTTGTGGGAGCAGCTGAAAGTAGCTTTTACTGGTACAGTACTCGATATCAGCAGATACCCAAAGCCAAGGTATCTGTTATCTAATTGGAACTGGAAAAAAGTTTGATTGGTGCATCCCTAATCACAATGTTGAGGAGAAAAATATTTGTTGTAGAAACAAGGCCCACATGAAGATGAGGTTTGTGGTTGATGAAGGCATCAAACACAGGACTTTCACCCAGGAGTCTGGGGTTTGTGTCCTGTGTGAAACCAAATGTAAAAGTGGAATTATTTCTAGACTTAATGCAGCTATGTGGCGGAAAGTCCTGAAAGCCAAAGTCTCCCAGTTTGGTCAGTTGCAATGCTGGTCCTGAAGCAACACCGAAGGAACAATACCAACACAGTGATATCACCACTGTTACTGCTATATCAGCAATCAATACAGGCCATCTGTACATTATACAGACTATAGTGATCTGAGGATGTACCTCAACTCAGTATTTCAGAGACCAGGACTGAGGCATCATATTCAGGTTTCTCCAAAACAGGATAAGGGTTCCTGTGATGGACTGGTGACCTGTCCAGTGTGTACGCCACCTCAGGCCCTGTGACAGCTGGGATAGGCTCCAGCCCCCCACCCATGACCCTGAACTGGATAAGTGGCTAAGAAGATGGGTGGATGGAGATGACAAGGGTTTGTCCAGGTTTTATATTCTGAGATGTGGTTTTTAAATGTGAAAAACTAGACCAAAATAATGATATCCATGCGCAAGTAAACACAATCTGCAAGTCACAACATAAGCTGTTCTTGGGGGTCACTGAAAGGAGTCACTGAAACATATGACTACAGTTTTCCAAGTCCACTCTGGACTTTGGATATGAGATGGAGTTTCAGTGGCTGGATGTTGACAAGGATGCAAAAAAGCATTCCTGCTGCCTTAAAGCAAGGAAACCAATCTAAAAACAAAAAAAATTGTAAATCCAGTCAAAAGAAATGTAGAGTACACAGAGTCTGTCGTTAAAGAGCTAAATCAGGCAAACACAGTGGTAAAGTTCTTTAAATGAGGCAAATGAAAGTGAACGTATGTCATGATAAAAACTTCTGTAATGCTTTCTTTATCGTGAGATTAATAACTGGTGATGCTTAGGAGTCAAACCAGAGAAAGCTCCACATTTACACAGTATTCAGAACGCTATGTTCAAACCAACATATTGACTGTACTGTTACTGTACGTTTACTGTACAAAGAAAAACTTCCACCATCATTGTGGTCCACTAATGCTTGCCTAAGATGAAGGAGTCAGCGGATCCCAACTCGGTGGAGCTTTAGCATCGAACGCTGTGCTACAACAGCTAACCTGTAGCGACACATTTCCTGTGTGAAACTATGAACAGATGAAAAGTACAACATGTGGACTGACTTCATCAGTCTGGCTGTTTTGTTGGGGTTGTGGCTGGGATGGCTGGTAAAGCACTAAGTAATCTGCATATCACTTTAACGTCATGTCACGGTTTTCAAAAAGCTGTCTCTCAGGACATTTTTGGACAGTTCCAACAACTCTGCAGATGCAGGACTTTTTCGGAAATGTGGCTAAAACGAAGTTTAAGCCCATTTTTAAAGTGATGTGGGTAATTTGGATTTAGTCAAATGCTAAAATTTCACGTTCATCTCACCCCTGATGGAGGGTGGACGTCTTTGGGGAAGTTTTCAGGACATCCTTTAAAGCAGCTTAAATTGAACTGTAGTATTTCTTCCGTGCTACCAGGCCATCAGTTTGTGTCCATGGAAAACACGACATAACTCAACCTATAACTCAACTGGCTGACTTGCCGCTTTTTATCTCATTTAGCAGCGAGGCTGAGGCTGCTTCGAGCTTAAGCAGGTTTGAAAAAGCAAAAGCACTGCAGTTATCATTAGTATAATGTTGAAGCTGACTCCATGAGTACAAACAGGACAGTTATCCACAGCAGTGTGCAGGAGCAACCACAAAGTGTTTCCTTTAGCCGAGGCTGCAGAGCACAGATGCAAACTGAGAAACACCGATCGACCAGTAAATTGTTAACTTGAATTTTACGCTCTCTCTGCATCCATCTGTTGATCTCCCAGGGTCTTCTTCCCAAGACCTGAACACTTCATCTGAAAATAAAAACTAATACAACAGTGATACCTGTATAAATGGAGGTTCTGACCTCACTAAACAGGCTAAATTTTAGACTTCCTGGGTTTTTCGTCTTGACACTGTGGCTATTTCTCTGAAGTGAAATGGCTCTTGAATGAACACTAAGGCTCAATTTGACGTCATTATTTGTCCAGTTAACCTATCAGCCTCGTCCTCGGCAGCCTCGGCCATCGGCGCGTGATCATCTCTCTGTATCGGTGTGCTTACAGAGTGTAAAGAGACATTAACACAGGAACCATTTCCACACAGAGATAGGTACACTGTTTACATATTGCTGTTTCTCAGTTATGCAGAGAGATTTTACCATGAAGCACACATTTAGGTTAACTCGTGTTTTTGTTTTTGCGGATGCTCACATTCACAAAAGATACCAAAGTCTTATTTAAATGGAGAGAGAGAGAGGAGGGGAGGAGAAAGAGAGAAGAAAACTTTAACAAAGATCTGGACTCTGAAGAGCTTGTTTAGGGGGTTCAATTTCTACATAAAAGTCATTTAAAACCTTAACATGGGGGTGGTTAACATCTGATGAAGGGACACTGATTATCACAGACAAATATTCAACTCTGGATGGACTGAATGTCAAATTTAGTTTACACTGAAGCTTATTTTCAGTGCCAATATAAAGACGTGAATATCTCATGAGATGGGGCTGGAAACACGTCTGATTTTTCAGTTGCGTCAAATAACGTCACCATTTTGGGTCAGTTAGCAGTTTTTGGTTAACGACAGATTATGATTGCAGCTCGTTATAACATCGAAAATAAACTAAAATAAACTACATGGACTAGTGTTTGCATTTGGCAATATGCTGATTATTAATTAATATAATTAAAAGGTACTTTTTGTAAAGAGTTCTTGTTCAAAAGGAGATTAAAACCAAAAATTCCAAAATTAACTAAAAGTATTAACTACAACAGAATATGGCTTTATGTGCAAGACTTCAGTGTATTGTGTGGCAGATATATGCTGGTATTACTCTCAAGTAATACTTGTTTCAACCACAAGATGGCATAAAACCTGCCCTGAGTCCAACACAAAACAATCCAACACATTCAAGCTCAACATCTGTACGGATTTCATGTTTTTATCATACTTATCTGACTTGGTTTGTTTGGTAGCTATAGAAAATAATGCTGGTCAGGGCTGACACCACACTAAAAGTTTATGGTAAAATGCTGCCACCTTGTAGTGAAAATTTCCATTTAATTTTGCAGATGGGTTTTACAAAAAGTACCTTTAAAGACTGAAACTGATGCTGCTGTTTTTCAGCAGTTATTAAGGATAAAAGTCAAATCCAGCTTTTTTCTTTGTGGTCAGAAGTATTGGAAAATGTGAATTAAAGTCAAACTTTCCTATTGCTATAAAATGTTGACATCCATATTCCTGCATGTACAGTCTGAGTCTACCACGAGACCAAGAACCACTTACTTATCTCACGTCCCACCAGTGGAAATAAAATCTGTTACAGACACTCAAAGATAAAAAAAATAATATAAGTGGCTGTAACTCTGTGTTAAAGTACAATAAAACCAGCAGTCGGTTAACCCTGTTTTCATTTCTGAGTTTTAAACAGTTTGGAGTCATGAGGTTTTCTGGGATTACACTGAACATATGTGAGCATGATTCTCTCTGCAAATCAGAAGCCATGCACACATGATTTTTATATCTTCACTCAAACGGAGACGGCAGAGGTTCTTGGTCTCAGACGAGCAGACAGTTGTCTGTTTTGTTGCACAAACAGTTTGAGCTCTCATGCACTGCTCGTGTTCTGGTGCTAAACCTCAGCATTTAAAGAGTACAAATACATCAGCAAAACCACAAAGCACGGGTTGAAGTATCTGCATTTTCTTCCAAGTTTAAGATAGCTTGTGCCGAGCTTGGCATTAATCAGAAAATCTGGTGAAGACCCAAAACGAGTAGCAGCAAAAACAAAACATGTAGCAGCACAAACTAATGTTAAGTGGTTGTTGTTAGGCCCCAAATGATGGTACAACATGGACAAATAACAAGCTGGGACAATGAGGTGACAAGATGTGTAAAAGGATATCTTTTGGAGGAATTGGGTTCTCGGTTTCGTCAAAGGAATGAAGGACGTTTTGATCGGATACAAGGCACTATAGATTTTGCTATAGAATGGCTAAATTAGGAGGATTTGGGCTGAGAGTAAGAGAGAAGAGGGACGGGGGGTTCACCACGAGAAGTTGACGATGGAGAAAGTCAGTGAAAGCAGGAGTAGAAGATGGAGAGGAAGTAGAGCAGAGAGATCGATCTGGTAGAAGAGTACAAGAGAAGGGGAAGGGCGTAGTTAGGACTGCATCTCAGCTCGCAGCATCCATGGAAACCAACAACAGAACAGCAACCTGCAGGAGGCGAAGAGAGGAGGGAGAGGAGGAGGCCAAGGAAGGAGGGGGAAAGAAGATGAGGAGGAGAGTTCAGTAAAACAAAGCAACACGGGAAGATATTTTCATTTTCACAGTTTTCAATCAGCAAACAGGGAAATTAAACCACGTTAGAGTTTCTGTTTTATCTCCATTTTAATGTGTTTTCTTAGCAAAGCATCATTTTATTTTTTATTCACTGATCAGATCTTTGATTACTGTACATTTTATTCTATTTAATGATGTATCTCTCTTTTAATGTATTTTATCTAACCTTACTTTATTTCTTATTCTTAGTTTAATATTATTTATTTATATATTTCATTATTCTACTTATAGGCAATTTGAAATTTTTATTATTTCTTTGTAGTTTCATCTGTTTAACGTATTTTAATTCGATTATTATTGCGTATTATTTGTTTTGTTTTATTACTTTTTGTTCTCGTCAGTCACCTGTAAAGAACTTTGAACTGAATGAAAGGTGCGATGTACTGTAAATAAACACTTGTGTACACACATGGATTCTTCATAGCCAAACTGTTTTGTTCAAGGTCAATAAACCAACATTTAATGGAAAGAAAGCTATAATGATCACCAGCACTTTTATTCCTCATGGCAAAATGATGGTTATCTAACCATCTTTAGTTCAAACGTGCTTTATGAAACTTTTTTATTCATTGAACACTTTTTTTACTGTCAGTGTGAACTGTAATTGTAATTTAAAAATAAGATAAAATCCAAATAATGTGACATTTCTGCTCCCAGAGTCAGACTTTTTTTACTCTTTTCTCAAGTTTATTTGTTTCATTTGTTGCCTTTGATTCATCATTTGCGTTGTTAAGCTGACAGTTATTCAGTGTTTACATGTTTGCTGGGTTAATAAATACCTTGTGAAGCACTTTTTAACAACATCTGACCTTCACTTGGAACAGTACTTAATGTGGTGAAATAACAGTACTTAATAGCCAGATTTGAAATGGGCCTTTGTGAGGAGCTCTCTGTTCTCACCTGGATATGGAGCTCTCAGAAGTCAGATCTTTAGGAGAACGCATCGTGTTGAAGTTACGTTTGGGCTGTGACACTGCAGGACACAAACACACAATAGTTTGTTAATGGCATTAAAACAAGGAAAACATCTTTAAAGATCACCACTAATCACTGACTTAAGAGGTAAATACAATACTGAGAAAGTTCTGACCCCCATCACTCACTCCTCTGATATTTTAAAGGGAAATTCTGCATTATTACGTCTTATTTCGGTGGTTCTTCCACCATGAAGAACCAAATGATTTTACTCTGAGCTCAGCTTAACAGGGCTCGTGACTGCCTGTGTGTCTTTAATAAAGCTGAAATGTTCGTACACCTGATGCAACAAAGGTGAAGATAACTAAATAACCACATCAGTGTCACTTACTGGTAATCTGGTGGACCTTCTTCACCGTGGAGCTGTCGTTCTGTGAGCCGTCTTTAGGGCCTCCGATTCTGACAAAAAACAAAGAAAAGTTTATTGATGACTTTAAGATGTTGCTAGGAGGAATACATCATTTTAATAAGGCCTAATCTAATAATTTGAAGCTTTTAACGCCATCAAGCTTCCATGGCTTTTAATGTCCTTCATTAATTTTAAAGATTTTTCTTATATTAAATCCTTTTCATTGCCACTGAAATTCATCCAAACTCTCAGGGCTGATCTGATTATCTGGCCGTTTTCAAGTTACTTTATGAGGTAACATTACAAACGCAATAATCTCCCAGCCATTGTGGTGTGTTCAACATATCCTCACCTCTGGACGCGAGAGGGCGGAGCAAACACTCCATATTTGGGCAGGCAGCTGAAGTAGCGGACTCCAAACACCGAGCCGTCGTGTTTCCCTGTGGGCTGATCCAGCTCGATACCGAACCAGTAACCTGCAGGGACACAGATCACGTAACACCTGCTCTGCCTCTACCTTTAAAACTTCCTTAAAGCTGATAATTAGGATTCATGCAAAGCTGGCAGCTTCTCAGGATTAAAGAAGAAAACAAAAAGTGCCCTTATCGCTTCCTAAATTAACAAGTCCTAAAAGTACCGTGTGTTTATAGTTCAGACAACATACTGAGGATCACCAGACCAACCTGGAGCAAAGTCCGTCTTGCCAAAGTAACGGACGATGCCGTGCTTCTGTCCGGCCACCAGAACCTGATCTCCAACTTCCACGTTCATTCCCTCTGGATCCAGACTGGCCACTGATGATTTCTTCCTTTGGGCTGAGAAAACACAACAAACTCGATGACAACCACACATAAACTTAAGGAAAGAAATGCAATGAGTCCATCTGGTTAAAACACAGCGAAGATTAGAGCCAGTTTACCTTTCTCTCTCTCTTTCTCCTTCTTCTCTTTCTCCTTCTTGGTCTTTCCCGCGAGCCGGGAGGCCAGATCCATGCGGGGTGTTCTGGGGGTGGAGGTGACAGATGAAGGCGTCTGGTCCACAGCCTTGGAAATCTTTGAGACCGGAGCAAAAATCCCTGCAGGGCAGAAAGAAAACATCAGCACCTCTTATTTCACTGTCGAAACGCGGTCCTGACATCATCTTCAAAAGTGGTTACGTCGATCATGTCAGCTACTAACTGCCTACTTCCACAGACCTCCCCTTCAAGAACATCTTCTAGTGTACCTCTGGGCCGTTTTCAGCACAGCTGTTATTTTTAGATATCTCAGTGGAAGTCCTGTTCTGTGTCCTTGTCTGCTCTAGTGCTTTAAAAAGGCAATCTTTCAACTTGATTTTCATTTTCAGGAAGAGGACAAAGTCTCAGGAAGTCAACTCTGACAAGTGATCTAGGTGGGACGAGCAAAGATTGTGTCGGTGTGGCCGAAAACAAATACACTCTGTGTGGGCACGCACTACAACTCAGGTTGTTTCTGCTAAACGTTCTCTGTTGGACGCCTCAGGACTTTACAGAGAAACTCTGCACTGATGGTCTCAGCATGAGAGATAAAGTCACAAGCCTTTGAATGATGAAAGGACGACGAGCATGCTTCTCCGTCTCGCTCCTCACCCAGTAAGACTGACTGTTCTTACTGGGAGACCTAGCTCTTATCACTAATAACAATCCTCTACTAGGAATTTGGTTCAGTTTGAAAGAAAATTTGATCTTTGAATTTTAACTTTATGGTGAAAGCAAGGAGCTCACAGTCCACGTGGTCAGAACAGGAAGCGATCCAAAAGTAGCCAACTAGACATGTCCGAGAAGATGACCCTGAACAGAAGATTGGCCAAATTTCACCCAGGTAAGGCCTGTTCCTGGAAATTTTTTATTTCATATTGTATGTACACTCGTTTTTAGCTCTGCTTTTGGTCTCTACCAACTTCTCAGGGAGATATGTGGCTCTGTAGATGCCAAGTTCTTGAATTAATTCACCGGATCGTCTCAAACTTTCTCTGGCTAAAAATGAGGCTTTCAAAGCGAGTGGCAAGTTTCTGTATTACTACGAAACTACCAGACACACCCGTCACATTGTCTTTTATACATTATTATTAAAATCTGATCAGGATGCTTTCTGGGTACCTCCTCTTGGAGGTTTTCTGGGCATATCTAACTGGGAGGAGTTTGCATGTACACCCAGAACTTGGTTGGGAGACCCATGAAGAACTGGAAAAAGTTGGTGGGGAAAAGATGTCTAGAATACCCTACCCTTGCTGACACTGTGACTTGATTTCAGATAAGCGAACGAAAATGGATGGATGGATGATTTTTGAGGACTTTACATCTTTGCTTCACCTCGTGAATTCACTGCAGAAACCACCAGCTAATCTCTCTTACCTAGTTTAGGAGGGCAGATAAAGTAGCGGACACCTCCCACGCTGCCATCGTTCTTCCCCTCCGGCTCGTCTAGCTCAACGCCAACCCACTGACCGCTGGCAAACTCTGTAGTACCACAAAACCTCAGAGTACCAGTCTGAGAGACAGAGGGACAAAGAGACAAGGTACGGTCAGGGGTGAACTCTCTCAGACTCTTGGAGCAAGACTGTAAAAGACCTTTTCTGGTTAGGTTGCATGGAGGCAGATAGTCTGGGTGTCTGCTGCTGCATTTTATGAAGGGGAAAGGGAGGAAATGTGACATCAATGCTACAGATAGAGTGACAGTGGACAGGATTTAATAGGAAGACAACATGTTATCAGCGTGGTGAGTCACTTCAGTTAGTCTACAATCCAGCCACCCCAACCAACCTGTCTGCGGTTTGCAGCTGGGCTGTCGTCTCTGCTCTCGTCTCTGTGGAGCTACACAGTGAAAACACACTGTTCAGAGCTCATGAAGCACAGTCTGAAGGACAAACTGGCAGCCATCACACATACATATATTGTTTGTTATAGTATGTCCAAAAAATAACAGCTGATCAGAGTAACCTCTTAACATCCACTGCCGACCCATTTAGGGGTAGGGTTTGGTTTATGTCCACCTCACCTTCTTATAGACTTTTGGCCTATTTGGAACATCCAGAAGGAAGATCTTTTAACAAAAAGCTATAATGCCAAAATGTATGAGACTTCATTTGAAATGTAACATCTTCTAGTTTCTGAAAATGTTCTTACATAGCATTTGGCTAAAACAAAACTGTGACTGTGTACAAACGGAGGAAATTCAAAACCATCGTTACCCTCCACAAAAGAGGTTGACCAACAAATCAGCTGAAGTCCACATCTGAGGTATGTAATAGTCTGGGAGGTCACAAGCAACCCAGGGTAACTTCGAAGAAGCTAAAGGCCTCTCTCTAATGTTCATTTTTAAACATCAGGAGAAAACTGAACAAAATGGAGTGCATGGCTCTGCTATCCAAGAAACAAAACTACTGTCCGCTGGTAAAGAGGACTCGGACGAGCAACGGGGTTGTTGGAACAGCGCTTTGTGGATGTATGAGACCAAAGTGTCATTTTTTGTTTTCAAAGAGAAGAAGAGAAAACACAGAGCTCAAGCAATAAGAACCTTATCCTATCTGTGAAACGTGGCAGCAGCATCATGGTCTGCGTCAGGATGCCTCGCCATTGTTGAAAGAGCGATGAATTCTGAATTATACCTCACAGAAAAAGTCCAGAGATCTGTTTATGAACTGATCTCAAGACAACTGAACTCAAGAGAAAGTCAATCAGGCAGCAAGACAACATTCAGCACACGAGCAGTTCTACCAAAGAACGGTCAAAGAAGAGGAAAGACAATATTTCCAAATGGCCAAATCAAAGTCCTGACCTTAATCCAACAGAAATGTTTTGAAAGGATCTGAAGTGGGCAGTTCAAGAGAGGAAACCCTCCAACATGCTAGAACTGAAGCTCATCTGTACCAAGGAATCGGATAAAATTCAGTTCCCTGAAATGTTTTATTACAGTTTTTGCACAAGGGGGATCACATCAGATACTCAAAGCAAAGGTTCACACACCTTTACCCCCCCAGAGATCTGTAATATTGGATAATTTTCATCAAAAAATAAAACATTTTAATTAAAGTGCTTAACTGGGTTCTCTACTTTCAATTTACCCTCTTAACATCCACCAGGTTGCCAAAGAACATCTTAAGGGTAGGTTGTTTTTTAGGTTCAGAAACTAGAAGATGTTACTTTTCAAATCACGTCTCTTACATGTATTTGGTCTTTTGCTGTAAGACTTCCATTTGGATTTGACATATAGGCAGAAATTCCACATAAAGGAGTCAATGTGAACCTAACCCTACCTCTAACCCTAAAGAGGTCACCATCGACCTGGTGGATGTTAAGAGAATTAGAACTTGCGTGAAAAATCTGATGATGTTTTAGGTTCATATTTATGCAGAAATACAGAACATTTCAGAATGTTAACATTTAGTTCAGTACGTTGAAATAAATGCAAATCCATTTATCCCAGTTTAATCTCAGTGTGTCTGACCTTCATGTCATCCACCACCACGCGGTCTCCTAGCTTCAGCCCCAGCGCGGCCAGCATCAGGTTTCCTGGGATGTTGTCGTAGTTGGGCAGCGTGGCTCTGGGAAGGTTGCAGCTCAGTGGAACGGCATCCAGCAGCAGCTGCTTCAGCTCTTTGGCCACCATAGCCGCCTCCGCCTTGTCCAGGCTCATGTCCATCGGGTCAGGAACCACCTCTGCTGGAACCTGGCCCTTATCGTTCTGCAGAAACCAGTCCAAAAGTTAAAATTTTAGGCATTAGACTACCATTATGGGTCTCTGGACACCCCCCAAAATCAAATTTTCCTATCCATCTTTCCTATTCAGTTTTAGAACTTTCGACTATCAAAAAACTTCAATTTTTTCTACTCATGGATGTGTAATGATATCAAAGAGAATGACTCATTATCATTATCTTGGAGTTCCATCCACCTTAAAGGGGCAGGAGCTAAAACAGCTTGTTTCAGACTGGGAATGAATCTGCGCCAAGGCCCAGCATAAGATAAAGAATGATTACTTTGAACTAACTTTAATTGTGCAGAGCTACTCTAGTAGAGTTCAAGAATAAAAACATGGAGCTGAAAAAAGAGCCCCCTTGAATTAGCCCCTGACAATAAGTAAGGAAAGATGTGCTTACTCGGACAGTGGGGTTGGCTCCGTGCTCCAGCAGACATTTGACTGCGCCCAGGCAGAGGTTGGAGGCGGCGATGTGGAGAGCCGTACCATAGTGGAAATCACTGCATGTGGAATTCAGGACTGTGGAGAACACAGAAGAAGAATCTAACCTCCACTCCTGGGTGTTACCTTTGAAATGATATAGTGCTTAGTGTACTACACACCTCTGGGTTTGGCTGCTTTGAGCAGGACTCGGATCAGCTCCGGGACGTCAAAATAGGCGGCATAGTGCAGGGCGTTCATGTTGGTCCAGCGGCTCCTCAGACTCACGTCAGCGCCCAGGGAGATCAGCTGAGTGGTAAGACGCAGCGCTGCCGCCGGGTCGCCTGCACACACAATGAGGATGAAACTAAGATGCACTCTGGATGAAAACCAGCAGAGGAGCAGAATCCACCACACGCACAGACGTCGTCCGCCCCAGTACAGATCCAGGAAGACACCCTGTACAATAACTTGGAACCAAGTGAAGAACTCAAGTTGGACTTCTTTCCAGTCGTTACATAAGACCTTCTCTAAGATGCATTTTGATTGGATGTACTACATTAATGTCAGACCTGAAAGAAGGCTCCCACATCTGTTCCTCTTCCTGAAGTTTCTCAACAAACATACAACATAAATTACATACTCAGATTTCCTAGGTTAGGGTTAGGGTTGTCACCGATGTTAACAGTGCGGTTGAGCACGGTCATTTCAATCTGACTGATTGGATCCACACTAGGGATGCATTGATTGTGATACTGGTTCGGTAATGATTAAAATAAATACTTGTCCATTTGTTTCTTCGATTTTCTTTATTCTGTTGCCATTTATTTCCCCTTTCGGGGCAGGAAGACAAAAAAATCTTCATGATAAAAATAAGTGAACCATTTTGGTCTCAGCCAGAAAATGGTGGATTGTTACTTTGGGTTGGGAATGATTGGTCATTCCATCTCAAATCAGTGTGTGCCTTCTGCTCGACCATCTCCAATTTGCATGAAAATTTTATGGTCCAAAGTTTGGACATATGTAATGATTGAAAAAAAAAAAAATTCAAGCAGTCCTATGAAGTCCCATATTAGAGCACACACTAATCAAAAAACGTCACATTGCAACAGACAACTAATGACAATTTCTGAATGGTATATAGTTGAATTTCACAATAATGTAAAATAAAACATGTAAAATACTTTTTAACATGAAATTCTTAGTCACAAAAATAAAGAAAATGCTATTTTCATTCAACTTTCATGCTGGATTGAGCAAATATGACAAGCTGTACCACAAAAACAAAAATATCAGCAGATAGTCTGATCCGAATAGAACAAAATTCTGGAGTTTCCAGATGGTACTCTAATTATAACTGAGAAAATAATTTTGCTAAATATGTGCATATTTTTAATTTTCGAGACCTACTCTACCGTCCGTTTTGAGACCTATGTCCCTGGAGGAGTCTGATAATTCAAATTCTGCTTGTTTTGAGCTTCTGGTACCCCAGGTGCTGACAATCAGGTGCCTGATTGGCGCCTGATTAGCAGCACCTATGAGCATGGACCCTGCTACAGCGGTCAGTTGGCGTCTGCTCTGGGCTCCATGCCATAGGGCAACTTCAAGCTGGTGACCAACATGAGGAGGAGGTGCCAGGCTGTTGTGGCTGTGTATGTGTTTGTTAAATGAATAAATTGTTGAATTGCCAGTATGTCTTGTTTCTTCAGACAATCATCCAATCCAATAAACGACACTAAACAAGAGTCAATAGCAGAATAAGTTGTTTGGCATTGGCAGAGAAGATTTGGCAAGTTCTTCATTGGCACAACCCACACACTCAACTCTGCTGCTCAACCCACAAATGCATTTTCCTTACAAATGTGGCACCATTTAACAGTATGAGATTTATTGCAAAGAAGCATTG
>VUQI01053589.1:0-20480 GCA_015106735.1 Paratilapia polleni | reverse complement strand
CAGTCAGTTAAGAGCTTTTTTTTTTTTTTTTTGCATCAGAACCTCATAAACTCCATCAAATCTGTCCACCTATGTACACTTACATACTATACACACCTCATTTATCTGAACATTTCAGCCATGCAAGTGCGCCTGTGCTGTACCTGTGTACTCGTTACATTCTTATCCCTGCCAGGGCACGCAGTCATTAGAGGATATCAAATCTGCTGTACGAGGCCATATACCTGGGATTGATCTAGCAGTCAATGCATTCCTTAATCCCTGGATAGAAATGAGTTGAGTTTTCAAATGAGCTCAATTCTTCTGCCTGACTGGAAAAAGACGCAGTGCTGTGATGAGGTTTTTAGCATCAAAGGGTAAGTAAACGCCAGCAGCAGAAAAATAACACAGCGTTTTTGGTAAGTGCTTGTAAGTAAAATCAGAACGATGCAGTTTTCATTTTGAATCAGAAAGGTGTGTTTGTATGAGTGAAACAAGGACCCTTGTGTCTGTATACACACTTCTGACCTCGTAGCCTTGTAGATAAGCGTGCATGATATCAGCTTGTCCAGACACCCACATTTGTGATGCTGCAGCCCCCCATCAACCGTCTCAAACAACGCAGTCTGTACCTGCCCTGTTCTCCATTTGTATCTATGTAGGTTGAGGATAGCATTAAGGATTATATCTGTGATATGTATATGAGTTTCTCTGTGCATGTAGATTCCTAAAGGGACAGGGGTTAGGGTTGATTTGCAGCCCGTACTGGCATCAGAACAGGATCCACTGCAAGCAAAGTCCAGCAAAAAGCAGTGCAAGGCTGTAGCACTGTACCCAGCTGGCAGATGGAGAGCCCCCTATCACCATCACTGAGGGGCGCTTAGAAGGGTTTTCTTGTGGACTGTCGCCTCCAGGCTGGTTCCCAAATGACCTTCCATCACTAGGTACTTCTGTACGTACTGTGGGAGACAAAAACAGATAAAGAAGGGAAAAGAGAAACAGAGAAAGTTATTTTAACTCTCCATTATAATCAGGTTTATGTGCTTAAATGTATACTTCGGGCTTGTAATATTGTATATAATAATCATTAGGTCAAGATTCCCATCACCTAACTCCAAAGCTTTTCAAAAACAAGCACATGAAAGTACCCATAATTTCCTTTCAAAAGTGCTTTAATTCTTTTTTTGTTCTCTCTTTTTTTAAGCTAATGATGATTTTTTAAAAACTGAACATTTCCATTTTGACTCCCATCATGATGGGTAAATCTGAATGCCTGATATCTAGCAGAAGAGGAGAGCCCTACTGTTTTCATTACTATCAATGAGATTGTAGGACCCAGGAGGAAGGTCACAGATGAATATCTTCATTTGTGTATTGGAAACTGAATTTACTGAAATTACTCTGAGAGCTGACCGTCACTTGACTTTCTAAACTGACACCAGGCTCACCATCCTCCACCCCAATTCAAAACCACAGCTCTCCATTGTTCTCTCTACTTCTACTCTCACCTGAGGTGAGGGGGACACTGCTTTTCACAGCTGACCTTAGAGGCAAAGGCCTGCTCCTAGCTCTCATCTTAACCATTTGTTCTGCAAATAGACACACAGAACTTTCAACTGTAGTAACATGGAGGCCTTCTGAAGATTAAAAGGTTTAGTTAGCAAAAGCAACTAACTTTACAAAGAGCACCAGAGCAAGTTAGTGCAGAATGCTAACTCTCCAAAGAGAACAAAGGGGATCCATGCTTTTCTTTGGATGTAGACCTCCAAAGGGACAAGTGAAGTGGACTACAAGGCTTCCAATCTTGAACCCAACCAATGGAATCCTACCCAAGAAACAAGCTGGTAACTGGAAACCAACTGGGCACAGCATTGCACAGACAAGCAAAAGAGTGCTTTTGTAAATGTAAAGGTTTGTTTCATCCATTTCAATGGTTTGGTTATTGGGTACCACACCTTTTCTTTTATGTTAGTTATACTGTACACACACATACACACACACACAGCCTTACATGCAACCTGGTACCATTATCATGTGGCATTATTCCACATGATCATACCTTTAATTTGGCATAAACATCGCTGCGCATGCTGAGGAAATTCAAAGTTCCTCTTTGTTCTCAGCAACCACATGTTCAACCACATGTTACCAAACAAAGAGAGACACTTGTCTTCAGGCATACATCCAGTGGGCACTCTCTCTCTCTCTCTCACACACACACACACACACACTTTATTTGCAGTTCTTATATCTTTAGTTCGATCTTTGTTTTTTGCCTTTAATACTTTTGTAAATAACTTCTCTTAAATACATACAGTATACTAGTGTAATTAATGTTGTACAAGAGTGAACGCTGCCAACCTCTGTGATTCAGAACTTCCAAATCCTTCAACTTTACTGACTACTGATACGTAACTTTGACTGTAGTTATTTTTTAAATTATTAATAAGAATTCCAAATCAACAGTTTAGTGTATTTTATGAGACTGATTAAACTAATTACCTTTTTATATGAATTGTGATTATTCAAAATATTCACTGAAATAATTAATAGTTAATCATTTGAGGTAAGTTTTATCTGTTTTCCTTCATTCACATGTGGTGCCCCGAATATTCAAATGTTCTGATGTTACGAGGTTGACTAAATACACCAACATTATTGTTGGTGCTGCATGAGGCACAGTAATAATGACAGTAAGTCATAATCCCTACAAGATATAAATAAGGTTGATGAAGGTAAGTGTACTTTTTATGACAGACACCCCACATAACTTACATGTAGTTAGATACAAAAACGTTTCTGCAGACATCACTGAAATCTCAGTTTTCTTTAATTTGTCAATGTCATCACACTGCTTTTTCCATCATTTCTCCTTCCCTCTGGGTGTGACAATGTGTTGGTGTGTCAGAAATCGAAATGAAATGGACTTCAGCTCATTACCCATCCTCCCTGACTGACCCAACCCAGCTAAGTACATCAGTGAATTAAAGGCAGATTAAGAGCCTCAGCACACCAAGTGCACACCCAATCTCAGTTAGATTCCAGTTAACCTCCATTACAAGTATTAGATATTTAGATTTATCCGTTAGCAGCACTTAAATGATCCAGCAAGACTTATGTGAGTGCTAAGGGAGGAACAGATCAGTATCCCAAAGATAGAGAAAGAAGGAAATAGATACAGGGGGTTAAGGATAGATTGACTTTGGCATTGTGATCAGGTTACTTTGGAAAGAAACAGGTAACAGATTACTAGTTACCCTGGTAAAAATGGAATAAGTAATGCATTTGATTACTTTTTGATGACTTTTCTAACAAAGGCATCAAAGGCAATACAACAGAAAAGTGTTTGACAGACTTTAGAGGGTTTTTTTTGGGTTTAATCAGGCTGATTAAACCTGTTAATCAGCTGATTGCTGATGGTGACAGCATTTTCACTGAAAGCTATTCAGTGGTGATCTGCCTTGGCCTGGTCATCAGGTTGCAGGCATGGCAGATTCACACTGCTTAGAGAAATGTGCATTGATTAGGCTGGCAGACGATAACGATTCAAACCTTGAGCATATACTGCCAAATGAATGGTAGACGTAGACACAGCTCCTAAGCTGAAAGCCATCTTACCCTTGAAGGTGTTGCACACAACTTTGTCTCAAAAGCTTTGCTGACCCTTATTGACTCAGATATGCCAAAAAGGAATTCTTGGACAGCAAAAGATGCAAAGCAATCAAATCAATATAATATTTTAACCTTTGTAATCATCCAACATTAACAGTAAATTAATTGCATATTTTTCTTCTCTCAGCAACTGTAACTGATTACAATTGCCTTTATTTTGTAGTTTACTTTCATAACTGGTTCTGATTGGGGTTATGCTAGTTATCAGAGTCCTGACAGTGAGGCAAAATTGTCTCTGACAGCAAAATTGGACAAAACAGGTGTCTTATTCAACAAAGCTCCCTGTGTGATGAGCTGGCTGTCAAACAGTTTGACAGGCATATCTGTGATAAGTTAACAGATATTTCACCCCAAATTTTATAGCACACAACAGAAGAGCTTTGAATATGTAAATAAATCAGTTATTCTCTGATATAAAAGAGCTAATTTTATTGGTCTTCATAAGCTGTCCTCAGTATGATTTTTTCTTCTCTTTTCTGTGCACTTCTAAAAATACATTCCTCTGTAGAACTGAGAATAAACGTCAAGCCATCCCTAACTGTGCTCTTGGGTTTGTAAGCATGCATGTGTAAATAGGGCTAGGCGGGGCTCTTGAGACAAAAGTGTTTTGCGTGCCAATGGTTTTTGTTGTTCCAGTAGACAATAGACAAAGACATCATTTATCCCAAATCAGATTGCTGTTATTGTTTCAGTGGAAATGGGCTGCATCTCATCAGGGGGATGTCAGAAAAGAGCATTTGTATAAGCCAACACAACACTAATACTGCTCTGCTGCTGGCTAACCAACTGGCTAATTAACGGAGCAGGTCCTTGCCAGAACAATCAGCTATGACACATTCAACAGTACCGCTTATCGTGTCTTGTGATTATTTAAATAAAAGAAAATCATATGCATTAAAAGTTACAAGAGTCAATACCCAGTAAGCTAATAATTTAACCACTGTAAAGTAGTGCTCTGAGCTCATCTGACACTAGAACTGAGTAACTCAAACAGAGACTGTTCCACTGTCATTCACAGTGAGCTGGAGGGGATTCTGCAGTAGTAGTTGAAGTGTTCAGGATGTTTGAAACATTGGTAATACGTTTTATATGAAGATTTAAAATAGCTCATTGTTAGCAAAATTGTCAATGGTATCTTCTTCTTTGTCTTTCGGCTGCCCCCTTTAGGGGTCGCCACAGTGGATCATCTGCTTCCATCTCACCCTGTCCCTAGCATCCTCTCCTGTCACACCAACCCTCTGCATGTCCTCTTTCACTACATCTATGAATCTTCTCTGTGGATGTAGTGAAGGAAGACATGCTTCTGTCAAAGGGTGGTGTGACAGAAGAGGATGCTAGGGATAGGGTGAGATGGAGGCAGATGATCTGCTGTGGTGACCCCTAGAGGGACCAGCTGAAAAAGAAGAAGAAAAAGAAACTATGAAATCCCCTCAATATATTGGGGAAGCATCAAACTTTTCTCAGGTCAAAAAAGAAAAAGAAAGAAGAAGGTTAGTATTAGATAAAAACATATGGATGTAGCAAATACACACAAAATGACACAGTGCATAAGCTACATCACCAAACAACGGTAGACAAAAAAAAAATTAATTATAGTAGAAAAGCAAAATAAAAGGAAATTTGAGGGAAAAAAAGGAATACTTAAAAATAGCTCCTTAAAACCTCCAACAACTTGAGGGGCAAAGAAATACAAAACCAGGGGGCAGAAGAATAATGAAATGTTATGTTGTTGTCATAATGAGACAATGTTAGCAGATAAGCTATGCTTCATAAGCTGGCTCATGTGTAAATCCCCCAAATACAGTGGGGAAAAAGAAGGGAGAACAAGTAAGACAGAAAAAACACAGGGAGGGAGGGAGTGAACGATGACATAGAGGGTTAGAAGAGGAAAACATTTAGTTCAGCTTTTCAGTATGAGGATGAATATCCATTGCCACTTGTATCAAGACAGATGGAATCAATCACCTCAGGCGACTTCAAGGCTATGCAATGGCACATCAACATACTTCTCCCATCCCAGCAGCAGTCAGTGACATATGTTCTTCATCAGTATATGACAAATGTGATTTGATTTTATAAATGTTTTATAATAGTCAACAAACAGGGACAGAGAAAAACAAAAAAAACCAAACCAAAACAAAACAAAAAAAAAACAGACCATACTACTATAAATGGGGTGTATCTTTCATACGTGTTGTTTGGGCATGCAGTAAACTGTGCCACTGAGGATTAGAGAAAGGGGTTCATGCCATTTTGCACAACTGACCACCCAACTTTCACGCTGACATGTACTAGCATGTTACTTTGTTACCTAACTACACATACAATTTAAGGACCTCGTTGACCTCTGTGTTGGCTAAGTCTGTGAGAAACGGTTCACAGTGTCCTCTGCCACTAATGCCTCTCCAGATGGGTAGCTTGTGTGTTTGGAGGAGCCTCCATTTCCCACTGGCCAAAGAGGAACAACAGCTGCTCCTAACAACCCAGGCCAAAGCACTGTAGAAGAGGTCGACCTCAGGCCCTAGCCAAGAGGGAGGAGGGATGGGAGGGTAGGGAGAGAGAACCAGAGGAAGAAAGGCTGGAAGGTGAATAATAAGAATAACAAATGTCTTGGCCATCATTTTTTAATATTTTATTTTGGAAAAATTCTGAACGACAGAAAATTGCATGATGGTTCTCTGGGCAACCATGTTAGTTTTCTTCTTTCCCCTCGGTCCTCTTGGTTTCTTTTGGTTTGCCAGCACACAGTGACTGCTGTCTCACAGATTAAATCCTTAAACTTAGGTATGCAAAGGGAAGAAGCAGACTGTTGTCAGACAGTTCTCTTTCTGTCTTGAGCTGATAAGATTTTGTCTCTTTTTTTCTCCTTTGTGTCATACATACACTACAATAGGCTAGAATGCTCACATAGCCAGCATACAGGGATGCAGAAATGAATACTCACACACACACACACATAACAAATGAGTTAACCCTGGAAAATGCTGTCTACATTTGTGTTTTTCCTTCCTCTATATGTGTGTGTTGTGCATGCCTGCATAAGACTCTTGGCTCAACCATAGGTGCAGAGCTGTAATCCAGTGAGGAATGGTGCTACTGTTTACTGGGGCTTAGCAAGTTTTCACACTACTTGATATCAAGATGACAAAGCAGCTTTTCCAGACTGAACACAGATTTGTAGCTATGACAAACATTGATACGTAATATATTATTTCCCTTAAGTTCATTTTGTTATTTCACTAAATAAAATCAACCCAGTGAAACCTACTGTTGTACATTGTAACTGGACCTCTCATTGAAGTTACATGTGTAAGGAGAAGACTTTGACCGGCTTGTCGCGAGCTTTAAAGCACCTGTGTCAGTTCACTCTTCTGCCTGCTGTGTATATTTATAAAGACAGTCAGAAGGTGAAAGTGTGATTTACGGCACATTGATGGGATGTGGTGAAGGTGGACGGAGGTCAGTATCTTGCTAACCATTTTTTTCTCTTCTCCTGGCTCGCACCCCTGCTTGACCTTGCAGCTCTTCTCCAACTGCTAAGCAGTTAATTGGAGGAGGATGTTGGGGGTGAAGGTTGTAAAGCAGTTCATGGGTCTAGGTTTTCATAAGGCCGCTGGATCTGCCTGTTGCTGATGTTTCACTAACAGAGGTGACTTCTTTTTTTTTTTATCGATTTTTACCGCTTACACAAACAAACTTATAAATATTAACTATGCACACAAGCACAAAAGATTAACATTGTTCATTCACACATCATGATACATATACATATCCATGCACCCACAAACACACAAATGTGCTGTTTTAATTACAGACAATAATGTGATTAGCTCGTCGGCCTATTGATAGTATAAGTTTGACTCCAGCATGAATTCAACATTTGCGAGGATGCATCAAAAGCAGCAGATGCACAGCTTATTCAGCTGTTCCTGTATTTCTAAATAATAGACCGTGGAGTTTATAGATCAGTCTTTATTTGCTGTAAAACAAGACCTTCATGCTATTACCCACTATGCATTCAATGCGTGGGCACCAGCTCTCTGTTTCTCAAATGTACTGAAGTAAGTGAAAATGATTTCCATCATTAGTCTGTCATAAACAGGGAGGGAGAACTCTCATTGGATCCAACCTTATTTGTAACCTTTATCAGATATTAGCTACCTGCAATGTCTCCTTTTAAGGACTTCACTTGGTTTCCACTTCCTTTTTTTGTATATGCTTTTCATGCAATACTCATTTCAAGTTTTTGTGGACCTTTATTCTAGTAATTTTCTACACTTATACCACTTGGTATAGATAAGTTGTTGCACACTGTGACATCAACCGCTGGTTTCTGGACTCTGGAATGATAAGAAGAAATGCTAAGGTATCAGTTAAAGCTAGCAAGTTTCTCGCCCACACTGGAACACAAACTTATTTGTCAGATTAAAAAATGCTCCAAAATGCATTGACAAGACAAACACAGTGGATAGATCCAGTTCAGTGAATTGATTTAACGGAGGCGAGGCCTAGCAGACAGCTGCCGGCTACAGGTGCTTGGGTTGACCCACGCATCAATCAAAGTGGCCTACAAGCCTTGGTGAAATTTCAGTGGGTGGGTTTGTAGACAAACAAACAAACAAAAACTGTACAGATGGTAGGAGGAAGGAAATTAAACAGAGGAAAATTGTTTTTGTACCAGGCTGCAAATATATTAATTTCATCACCAAAATTGGGCATCTGAACATGGAAGTCTAAGGAACTGACAGTTCTGGAGGATTTTGGTTGAGAAGTACTGCAACATTGTCTCAGTCATGAAAAATCCAAGGCCAAAAATGCCAACGATTAGAACTCCGTTACGTAGTGACAGACCAAACCTGTTTTACGTAGAGCTCTGACATCTATGGTTTTGTGTTCTTTTTGTGATTAAAGTTGTCAAGACATGAGAAAATCATCTACAGGTGACGTAGACTGGCAATTGTTTTCTATAACATTCTGCACCGGCAGATTCAGCCCAAGAGCAGAATGTTATCTACAAAAAATCTCCAAGAACCCCAAAATTGAATCCCAGGATCTGCAGGTAACTCTTGCAACTTCTGATGTCAAAGAGGATAAGTGTAAAAATATATGATCGACAGAGATTGCACTATTTTGACTTGCTTGGAAGGTGTACTTGAAGATAATGTAAGGCCATTTCTCTGGTAAAGCTGAAGCTATACCAGAAGTGGATTATCCTAAATACATGAGTTTAGAAATTTGCTATAAACAAATTGGTCTTGCCTTACCTTGTAAATCCACTTTGGTATAGTTTAAAAAAAGAAGAAATTGATGGTTATGGAATGACCTAGTTGAATCCAATTTACAGTCTCACTCCCTTACACAAGGAGGATAAACACAGGAAAACACTTAAACATCTGGGAACTGAAGGACTGTAGCATATAACCATGGACAAAAACCTTCAGAAAAAAAGTCACAGCTAATTTCATTTGCGGTATTGTTTAATTATACCACCTTTATCTTTAGGCACAATTTATAAGAGGATCAAGTGTTTTCTTGTTCAAATATACAAAAGTCCAGACCACACACCATTTAAGTGACCTCTTAAGGTTGCAACATCGTTGTTAACACAGCTTCACTGATTGTATTCCATGCCCCTTACACAGCAAGTTGTAGGTCTAAGTATTTTTTTTTTTCATTCTTGGGCAAAGTCAACATTAATATGAACTATTCATATAACTGTCTTCCAATCACAACTTTGGACACCAAAAAAACACTGATGCTGCTCTTAACAGCTATGAATCCTGGATATCCCGACACTGTTTGATAAAGCAGGGGAATTTTAAATTTCTTAAGGCCTTGTTTTCCCTCTCTCACACGTACATTTACTGTCCCAAGCACTTACAAAATGCTTTCTTATCTCTTGTCACACATGCATTGTCTTACAAAGAAGGGTAAGGGTAGAGAGTAAAAAGGAGGCGAGGATGAATTCACACAGTTCATTACTGGCCATCCATCTCTGTGCTGTTGTTGTCCGCAAATCACTCTTTATGTGGTGGCATGTCAGGCAGGGGCTCCTCACTCATTCAAACTAATCTCCCTATTCTGTTTTCTGAGAAACACGCCGAATTCATGCACACAAACTCGCATCTTTGAGAACTTCCTCTCTGGTTCACAGGCAACCAGGACTGATACAAGGTCTCTGGCAGGCCACTCGGGGGGCTAAAGGGGGCAAAATACTGGGGCACCAGTGGGGTACGTGTCAGCCTACAGCTTACCTAGCAACAGGCACAGCAGCCTGGCAACTCCAGCACAGGGATCAGTGGAATGGAATCTGTCCAGTGTGATTCTTGGCTGTACTAGACTATTAGGCTCCTTGGCAAGATTAAAATTTACGCCCTTTACATACACACACAAATGCATATACACAGAAACAAATTGGCAAATGGGGCCCTGGGAGGACAGTGACCTCCACCAGTCAATGTGACAGATTCTCAAGATGGAGTGGAAGATGAGGGAAGTTTAATGCCCTGTACAACTCCTCAATCTCACAAGCAGATACACACACACCCGTCACTATCCACACCAGAGTACTCAGAACACACAGTACACCTGTGTGCACTCAAACACCAGATGCCTCATCACATTGCCAGGTGTCACGTTGTCCTTGTAGAGAGACAAGCGTGAAGGATGCAGAAATAAACTGCCATTTATATTCTTTTGCTCTCTCTCTCTCTCTTTCAATCTCTCTCTCACACACACACACACACAAGTGCCCATGCTTTTTCTTTTTTTTAGCCATCCATTATAGTCAAAAGGAAGTGCACATCAGGTACCACTCAAGAAAACACTGTCACTGCGTGTATCTCCTAGCATAACACTTCACTCCATAGAATTAGCCAACTGGTACAGAAGACTTAAAGGTCCAATAATCTACCACATTTTTTTTTAGAATGTATATTTCAAGTTTCAGTCCAAAATACCACACCATGCCTGAATACCCCTGGTTTTGAGCTCCATTATGGTCTGTTTCTGTGGCTGTAGCTTTAAATCTGTATGACTGCTACCTTGGCCAGGTGTCCCTTGTGAGTGAGATTTGATCTCAATGGGACTCCCTGGTTAAATAAAGGTAAAAAAAAGAGAAAAAAAGAATTGAACTGGAACAGCTGCTGCATCCACCCCTTTCACGAAGAGGTCTGAGTTTGAAAGAGATGCAGCCAATAGGAGCAATGGAACTCAGTAGACTAATACTGTAACTGCCAATACAGTCCAGAATGAGATCCTCTGTGGTTTCTAACTTTCTCTCTGAGCGATCGCTTTACTTGTAAATACAGCTGAACTGGCAGCACAGAGAATTTGGCTATATTTGTAGGCTTTGTCAGATTATGTTGTGGTTACAAAATCCAGATTTCAGTAGTGCAGAGCAGTGGTTTGGTAAATGGTTCGAGAGTGCTATAGCGTTTTTTTTCCCTTCAGTTAATATTTTATCATTGTTCTGTTGTCTGACAACAGGACCAGGTAAATATGTATGAGAAATGAGATTTATTGTGAATTTGGCTGGATTAAAATACAGTATGCGTGAGTGTAAAGAATAGGAGAGAAACAAGCAGATGTGACCAGCTAACAGAAAGCCAACTGAGTTTAACTGCACACAGAGTAACACACATACCCAGTACTTCTCTACTGGTTAAAAATCACTCCTTAAAGTGTCCACAAATCATGGTTGTCCCTCTGCATTACATTTTCCCCCAGAGTTCTAACCTGTGGCCACTGATCAAAGTTCATATTTACTTTAGCCACATTAGCCACAATAGGCAACAGCAAGATTGTCCTACTCTAGTGGGGACATTTTCATCTAAAGCATCTCAGGGTTTTCAGTTGTTCAGGTGATGGGAGACCATGAAAGTGTTAGTTGGTTATTTGTAGACTATATTTAGGGTATTTTTCACCACCTTACTTAATATCACACAGAACTTTTTGATATTTTGCTGGAGCCATTATTTTTCTCTCATTTAATCAACTTGTGCTCTAGTGTTTAATACCTTTCAGTTTAATTCATAATTAAAGTATTCATATACCAAAGTCACACAAACTAACCGATCAATGGCCTGCGTTCTGCAAGGTCAACGGGTCTGCGTTCTGCAAGGTAAAATTACAGGTTTTTTCAGCAAAGGTTGGTGGCTTTAACCAAGAGAGCGGCCTCGGCTCCTCATCAGAAATAGCTGTCAGACAGCAGCTTAAGCCCAGAAAGTGTAAGAAAGAGTGTAAACAGAAAGTATTTTTTAAGTTTTAAGCTCAAATAAATTTTGCTGCTGTCTGTCCACAGCAGTATGCTTCATAACTCTATTAGCAGCATATAATTCTCCACTTAGAACTAACCCAGGAAGAAGTGAGCAGCAAGTGGGTAGGACCATGGGTGAATGTTTAGGGGAACACCTATAGGTTACCTTTATTATATGCAGAAAGAGAGAAAAATTCTTGCTGGCTTATAAAGCTGGGAGATGGCCTTGTTGCCAAGGAGATGGAAGTTCTAGATACTTGATAAAAATCTTGTAACACTATAAAAAGATCTTTAAGATGAATGCTTTCACCTCTATTATGTTCCTATTGCAATTAAAAAGGACTTTGTTCCATTTAGGTATTCCGCTTTGCCTCGCTGCCTAACCAGAATGCATAGCACTAGGACCCTTAACTTAACCAACTGAATTAAATGGAATCATTACTAATATTATTTAATCAAAGTCAGAAATATCTACTGTAAAATATCTTTTTTCGTTCATAGGGCATTTGCTATAATCCATAACCTTTCCTAAAATATTGAGACAAATTTATTCAGCGCTTCAGTGCTTGCTGTTGATTATACCAAACTAATCACTGTAAGGGCTGAAGTAGGAACACAGGCTTTAGTGTGTGGAAACTGTAATTGGCACTATCTGCTTAGTCACACCAAGTAGCAGTGCACACATAAAAGTTAAGTGCACAGAATAGGATACAGCCTTGTGTTGCTCCATGTGACAGGCCTTCCCTGAATTAAAGTGATTTCAGTGATACTTGCCTTCTCGACTTCAAAGTGTTTTCACATATCTGAGCGGGTAAGAAAAAAAAAACATTGCGCTGTGATGTTATAAATGTTTGATTTTGTGGGGGCGAATCAAATACTTTGATGTAAACTCTTGGTTGCATAACTGACTGCAGTTTTAGAATTAAATCACTTAGAACTGAGTACTAAGTACACTGGTCCTTTTAATCTGTAATCAGTTCAGTCAGTCAGAGGTCACCCCTCTCCCAGCCCTCTGGCCTGACAATATGTACCAGATTCAGTTCTAATTGCTACACTACTTATGGATAAGGGAGAAGGACTTTGTTGCTCTCACCAGTGGTCAATGGGATTGGGCTCTAATGAAGTGACTTGTCTTGCAATGTGTGTCTCTTTGATGCTTACCTTTAAAGACTGCACACATAGTTTGCAATGCAGGTAGTAAATAGAAAAACAGGCTCTTTGCTACCAGCTTCCATTACCACTCATGCTATGCTAATGTACCTTTGGCCATCCAAAAAAGACACTCCAGTTGTGGTTTAAAACAATAGTTTGCATCTTATAAGTTTTAGATGGGATTACCTTCCCACGTCATCAGTGGGAAAATCCCAGCCCATGATGTTCTGTCCTTCTCCCCTCACCTAGTTTGTATTTCTCCCTGCATACTGGGCTGAGATGAGACAGAAAAGGATCATACTCATCCCTGCTTATCCTTCTAGTGCATTTTTCAATATCAGTGGAATGTCTGACTTTGTTTGCTCAGTGCTGTGTTACAGCAGGAATGCCTTTTTCTGCGTTAGTAGCCAGGGTTGGGCTCCAGGCAAGGTAAGGCAGTCAAGAGGGTCACTCACACAGCAACACTAGCCAGCAACAACACATTTCCATAAATTCATTGAGTACTACTGATTAGGGTCTTAACAACAACCTAAAAGTTTAATCTAAGCCAGACTGGGGCTCAGGGGGAAGGGTGGTGTACCAGGTTGTTATTCACACAGTAAACCTGAAGTTGTAGCCACTGAATTTGCTGCTTTCAATAAAGAACATTTTATGAGTCTGAACAGCATTTTAACCATCTGTAGAAGTCCATGTACTGACTGAAAACTTGTACATGTAAGAATGTCTTATGTTACTGAATAAGAACATTACTTACTGTTAAGACTTTTATGTGGCTGTGGTATCAAAGCACTAAATCACTAGCCCTCCATGCTCCTCTGCTGGTAAATAAACCTCATAGCCACCATTTAAAGTACTGAATTCTACATTAATTTTCACTGATTTCTGTGCATAGTAACTCCCACCATTTCCTTTGGTTTATTAACTGTTGCCACACCAGAGATACTTGGTGTTTCTCAACCAGGCTCCCAAAGGTGTGCTGCAAAAGCTCAATCATAAAGGCCTTACAGATACTGCTTAGAAAGGAAATGATGATGCTGGCTAATGAGAACCATTCTCCTCTGATGACCATGCGCCTAGGGAGCCTTTCAAGCTAATATGCTTTCAAAGTGCTATAAAACCGCAGGGTAGAATATGTCATACAAGTGAGAAAAAGGAGCCCACTTAAAGGCAAGGTGAAATATGGTATAAAAGGGATGAATAGAGACAGCAGGAAATAGGAGATAGTTGATCCCAAATACAAAAGTATGTCATAGTGATTGTAATAAAACATAAGGACAGAAAGTTTGCTTTGTACTTTAAGTGATTAGGAATGGGTTTGAGTCCATATCAGTCTAAATGATTCCCCCCTAATTTTTCTGTTTGAGGGATGTATTTCACATATTCATTTAACAGAAATGATGTTGACATTTCTCTAAATTATTTTGTAGATTTTGGCAAAACATGTATTTAGACAATTGTGCAGTTACTCATAGTCTCACATACAACAAATATATGGCCCTGCATATCTGATCAAAAATGTGACTCACTCCTCCCACATCTATCCGCAAACCAGACCATCCTGCTGATCCTCTTGTTCCTTCTTCTACAACCCTGCTCTGCCCTGCGGAACTCTCTCTCAGCCCCTTGAGCTCCAGATGAAAGGCTGAGGGAAATGGCAGTCATACTGGTAATATCCGCACCAGGACATAGCCACTACATCTGCAGGCCAGCCAGCTTCTACGCACGCCAGTCCCAAGGGACTCCATTCAGCCCAAGACCTAGGAAGAGAAGATCTAGTGTTGGACTGGCTCTATCTAGCCTGCCAGGGCATACAAGCGCCAAATCCCCAATCCACCCTTCTAACCCTTTGCTCTCACGGTAGATTGAATCACAGGTTTGTATGCTGCATTCGACTTCTCTGAGAAGACGAATGAACCTTTGAACCTTTGTATTTTCATTTAGCTCCACTTCCATCCCTCTGTTACCTGTGCTGTATCATAAAATTGGACAGCTTTATGACATTACCTCTCCCCTTCACCTTTGGCTGTGACCTTGAATCATCCAACTTGCAACACTTCACCCTTAATCTCCAGTCTTTTCGCCTTCTTGCCAAGTTTTTTTTTTTTTTTTTTAAACATGAAAGGGAGGTGCGTGCTGGGTCCTGAACAACAGCATGCTGTAGTGGGATTGTGGTCAATCCAGTGTAATCTTACTAACACTAGTGTAGGTTGGCCGTATCCTGCCCAAGCAGCTATTCATTTCAGAAATGTAGTTCCCTTGCCAGGATGAACAGCTGCCACACACCTTTTTGGCCTTACAGGCTTTGGAGAAAAGTTCTTTCTATGCCTTTGACATTCAGGTAAAAATACACCACCTACAACAATCCCATTACCTTAGTGGCTTGATACTGTGTGCTTAAGTTGAACCATTTTATCAAGGTCAGATTCAAACACATATCAGACCCATAGATATCTACACAAGACCAAGTATGTGTGTAGGGGTTTGAGTGTGTGCGGGAGAAAGTGAAATAATAAGCACTGATGGACATGAACCCAAATTTTGCCCTTAGACTTAAATTCAAAACCTGCTGATTGGAGGCTTCTTGTTCCATACAGACCCACCTTTCCATGACACTATACTCTATTTTCTTAAAAAAAAAGCCACCAAACTATCAGCTGTTGATTTAAATTAGTCTTCAGAGTTTACATCCCTAGGGGTCAAATTTACACTCAAGCACACACTTGCACAGACACACACACACACACACACACACACACTTTAAAATAAGGGTATGCAAGGACAGATGAGATGCACAAAAATCCATTCTTAAAACTTTCAGTCTTGTCATATGTAGATAATTATATTCTTTGACAGGATGGCACAAGAAAACAATCATTGCCTATGGCTTCATGTTAGACGGGTTTACCCACTGAACTGTAAAATTTGTGAAAAAAACGCCAGGGGTGTCTTCACTTTCTTGATGAGCTCACCAGTGTTCCTGACAGATGGTGTTTGTTATCAAAAGAGAATTTTACTTTCACGGCTGTACGATTCACACTTTGTCACTGCACATCCCTCCGGCTCAATCACAGGAAATGTTTATCCATGCGATTACTTGTACTCCTCTGAGATGGATAACCTGCCTTCTTCTCCTTTTGTTTTTTATGACTTCTCACACAATACCAGGTAGACTGCCTCAACAGCAGCTTTAACACTATAGTAACTTTTATATTTGAAGTCAAATACAAAAGATTTAACACTGGGAAGATTTTTCTTTTCTTTTTTACAAGTTCTATCCTACACTTAAGATTTCATTAAAAACTAAACTCCCATTCTTTTACACTTAAAATTTCTTCTCTCTATCTTTTCTCCTTTTTTCTCTGTTCTTGCAGATCCAGAAATGACTGCCTAATCTGCCAGACTCTGGTGGACTCATGGAAGCAGGCAGACAAATAAAGTACTGTTTCATCTTTTGATGTACAGACATTTGGTGTCTCCTCTATTATCCTAATGGAGAGATAGTGGTTTAATGTGCCATTGTGGGTATTTTAGAGATTAATACTTTAATGAGCTATCTACAAATGAATAGCTCCTTTGGAAGAAGCAGCGCAAGTGTTTCGGGTAATACAGTTAATAAGCCATGGTCACGCCACAAAATCTACCACAGAAGAGGCCCTCATAGCTGGAAGGGTGAGGGATAATATGGTTCATTAAAGATTCACAGATTTATTCCCCGGTTCATGGCTGTGGCAATGGCCGTTCGTACATGACCAGGCCTTGCTTATCTGGCGCACAAAGTACACTTATGTGCATTTCTCCAGGCAAGAGGAGCAGGATCTGAGCCAAGATCAAACAGGCATTACGTCATGCAATCAGACTGCACTTTCTTTTGGTAGTGGAGAGCACAGTGGCATGTCTGATAAGAAGTTATCTTTACCAAATCTTTCCTTGAGGATTTGTAGCACTTTTGTTTGTTTTTTTTAGCCAGACAGCATAAATTAGAAACACTGTATGTAGAAACATGTGTTTTAGCAGTCTCAAACAAACTGCATTTTCACTATGTAGGAATCGTACCGCGTCAGCAAGACTTGCAGCAGTTCCATCACATCTGAATGATGACAGACAGAGAATCTGTTCTCTGCAGATTAGTGCTGTTCATTTGCTTGGTAATGAAGTCTCTCTTAGCAGAACAGTAGGCGGCCATGCCCCCTTTTAACATGCTCCTTGGGAGCTCTGCCACTGTTACACAGTGGAAAACAAATGCAAAAACAGATGGAAATTAAAATAAGCGTCCTATGCCTTCAGTGTCTTACATCTTCACTTCTTTCTTTAATGGTTGCCAGTGCTGATGTTTGGATGACCAAAACTGTTTAGTCAATATACGTGAAGTCATATATTGTGGATTCAGAAAGTATTCAGACCCCCTTCACTTTTTTCAAAGTGAAGTGTTGTTATGTTCCAGCCTGATGCTACAATTCATTTTTCTCTCATTAATCTACACTCAGCACCCCATAATGACAAATTGAAAACTGAATTTTAGGATTATTTGTACATTTATTAAAAGGAAAAAACTGAAATATCACATTTACATAAGCATTCAGACCCTTTACTTAGTACTTAGTTGATGCACCTTTGGCAGCAGTTACAGCCTCGAGTCTTTTTGGTTATGATGCAACAAGCTTTGCACACCTGGATTGGGGGATTTTCTGACATTCTTCCTGGCAAATCCTCTTAAGCTCAGTCAGATTGGATGGGAACTGTTGGTGGACAGCCATTTTCAGGCCTTTACAGAGATGTTCAATAGGGTTCAAGTTAGGACTCTGGCTGGGCCACTCTAGGACATTCACAGAGCTGTCCCTAAGACACTCCTGTGTTGGTTTCACTGTGTGCTTTGCGTCATTGTCATGTTGGAAGGTGAACCTTTGGTCCAGTCTGAGGTCCTGAGCACTGTGGAACAGGTTTTCATTGAAGATATCTCTGTACTTTGCTATATTCAGCTTTCCCTCAACCCCGATGAGTCTCTCAGTCCCTGTTGCTGAAAAGCACCCCCACAGCATGATGCTGCCACCATCATGCTTCACTGTTGGGATGGTATTGGGTAGGTGATGAGCGGTGCCTGGTTTCCTCCAGATATAACATTTAGAATTGAGGCCAAACAGTTCAATTTTGGTTTCATCAACCCAGAGACTTGTTCCTCACAGTCTGAGAGTCCTTCAGGTGCTTTTTTGTAAACTCCAAGTGGGCTTTCATGTGTTTTGCCTTGAGGAGAAGCTTCCATCTAGCCACTCTGCCATAAAGCCCAGATCTATGGAGGGCTGCAGTGATGGTTGTCCTTCTAGAACTTAGTCCCATCTCCACACAGGATCTCTGGAGCTCAGTCAGAGTGACCATTGGGTTCTTGGTCACCTCTCTCACTAAGGCCCTTCACCCTCACTTGCTCAGTTTGGCCAGGCGACCAGTTCTTGGAAGAGTCCTGGTTGTGCCAAGCTTCTTCCATTTGAGAATTATGGAGGCCACTGTGCTCTTGGAAACCTTCAGTGCAGCAGAAATTTTTTGTAGCCTTCCCCAGATCTGTGCATTGCAACAACCCTGTCTCTGAGCTCTGCAGGCAGTTCCTTTAACCTCATGGTTTGGTTTTTGTTCTGATATGCATTGCAGCTGTGAGGCCTTCTATAGAGAGGTGTGTGCCTTTCCAAATCATGTCCAACCAACTTAGTTTGCCACAGGTGGACTCCAATCAAGGTGTAGAAACATCTCAGCAATGATCAAGAGAAATGGTAGGCAACTGACCTAAATTTTAAGTGTTTTTGCAAAAGGTCTGAATATTTATGTAAATGTGATATTTCATTTTTTTCTTTTTAATAAATTTACAAAAAAAACTAAAATTCTGTTTTTGATTTGTCATTATGGGGTACTATGGGAGTGTAGATTAATGACAAAAAAAAAAGAATTTAAATGATAGTAGCATCAGGCTGGAACATAACAAAATTGAAAAAAGTGAAGGGGGTCTGAATACTTTCTGAACCCACTGTATATATAAACAGTACAAATAAATCCCACTTAGTCAATATCCTCATAAAATGCCAATTTTCAAAGATCATAGTAAGTAGCCAATAAATACAATGACATAATGAGGGAAATTGTGAGTTCTAACTCTGTAACAGTCAGAGAAAACTGTACAAGCTCAATAATATATACAATATATCAGAGAACTCAAAAGAGAAGAGCATGAGTACAGCATGAGACTGAAAAAAATAACATTAAAGAATGTTCATTGCCATAGTTGATATCCACCTGACAGCTTTAGCCAAATAGTTGAACAGACTCACAATTCCAGCCTTGTCTGGTTTAACTCAGTGATGTGACTCTTTAATAATTTTTGGCATCTCTTGGCATTAGACTTCAGAAAAGTCTAATGCCAAGAGGTGTGATTTTGTAACTTGCATAGACAGTGTAAAACATGGACATAGCATCTGGGTTGGAAAAATTAAGTCAATGCAGAAGTGCCTAAAAACCTGCATTCTATCTGAAGGCCACCAGATGGCGATACCTGTGGTTACAAAAATACTTCCAGTCCTATAGAAATCTATGGGAAAACGGTTTTCTGACTTGACCTCTGTAAACACTTTCCTGCTGAGTTTATGGGCACAGTTACTCATTTTGTTCATATTAAATAAAAAGTTAAGTCTGTTTTTGGTCATAGGGACTAAAAAAATAAGTCTGTTTTGAAAATCTTGGTCAGATCATTTAAAAATGGAGGATTACCATATGTTTATTGGTTAATAAATTATCAGTCAAAAGTCAAGCAATGAGCGTGTTGTTTCACAGTCAGACCCGCCCTTCCTCGTCACATCCGGTTTTCTGCAACCAAGATGGCGGTTGTGGAAACAGTTGAGACTTCAAAATAGGACTTCAGAAAATGGGTGACATCACGATAGCTACATCTATCTTTTATACCATCTATGGTAACTCGATGGCAAACATACTTCAATTCAATTCAATTCAATTTTATTTGTACAGCGCCAAATCACAACAACAGTCGCCTCAAGGCGCTTTATATTTTAGGGTAAAGACCCTACAAATTAGACAGAAAAGACAGAAAACCCCAACAATCAGACGACCCCCTATGAGCAAGCACTTGGCAACAGTGGGAAGGAAAAACTCCCTTTTAACAGGAAGAAACCTCCGGCAGAACCAGGCTCAGGGAGGGGCAGCCATCTGCCGCGACCGGTTGGGGATGAGGGGAAACAGAAGAGAGCAGAGCGAGACAGGACAAAAAGGCACACCTATAGGAGAGAGACAGAGTTAATAATAGCTAATGATTAAATGCAAATGGTGTATAAACACATGGAGAGTGAAAGAAAGTGAGGAAGAGGAAGTGCTCAGTGCATCATGGGAAGTCCCCAGCAGCCTAGGCTTATTACAGCATCACTAAGGGATG
>VUQI01053548.1:0-14011 GCA_015106735.1 Paratilapia polleni | reverse complement strand
TGTTTACAAAGTTACCACACAGGAAGTTCTACTTGACTGGGAAAAGCAGAATGTGTTGTGTTTTGCAATAAGCGCTTACCTTTTGTCCACAAAACTCTCGTTAGAAAACTTCATTTGTACATATATCGTTTAATTGATGCTTAAACCGGAACCAAAATGTTCGCGGGGCTGCCTGAGCTTGGAATATCCAACGGAGAGGATCTTAAAGAAACTCTAACCAACTGCACAGAGCCACTGAAAGCCATTGACCAGTTTCAGGTAATGCTAAACAGCTTAAAGCTGCGAACAGTACGAGTGTACATCTCAACTAACGCTTGTCCAGAATGATGTAAGTAATATACACGTATGTTCTTAACCATCCAGAGCCAGACACTGTTCTCTATTGTTTATTACCAAGCTATTTTCGCCACTGTTGTAGCGCTAAACAAAATAAAAACTCAAAATGCAAAGAGAGAGTGAGAGAAATGATCAATGAAATTTGTAGCCCACTTTAAATTCACATTTTTTTTAGCTAATATTTATAAAATGTAAAAGCAGGGTTACCACTGAATTAATTTCGAGTATATTCCTCGCCTCCTCTCCCCTTGTTCTGCTCCCTCCCACCAGAGAGGCGAACGGAAGTGGCGAGGAAGAAGAGACATGAGGTGAGAGGGGTGGAGGCAACAGGCGCTTAACAAAATGAGACATTCTTGCTTCGATGCCTTTATTTTAAATCCATGCCAAATGAGCATAACGTGTGGCACAGCTACACTGTTTGTCGTTTTGTTACAGCTTACAAGAGGTGGCAAAAGTACACACATTCCTCACTTAAGTGAGGAGTCACTAGAAATAAGTCACAATAATTTCTGTTGTGAGCTCCAGTAGATTTTTTTTGTGTACAGGCTGTGATCAGCTGAGCTGTGCTGCTGCTGAGAAGAATCACCGCTCTTCGTGGATTTTACCAACTAAATTCAACAAGATATAAGCATATGTTACACAGGCTATCATGGTTGATTTTGATTTCCAACCCCTACACAGTATAAAACGGGTATAAAAGGGTCTTTATCCCACAATATGCTCAAATGTGTTAAACCTAAAGTAACAAGCCTGTTTTGAAAATGTAAGAAGTAGAAAGTAGAATACTTACTAATATGTAGGGATTAAAAGTAAAAAGTTCTCAGAAAAATAAATACTCAAGTAAAGTACAGATACCTGAAAATTCTACTTAAGTACAGTAACAAAGTATTTGTACTTTGCTGCTTCCCCCCTCTGCAGCTTACAGGTGTGTTTTATGCCCTCCATGAGGTGAGCATGACAACTTACAGCTTTGAAGAGTTTGAACTTATTCAGAACAATTCAAAACAAAATAAAACCTGATAAATAAACAAAAAAACTATAACTCTCCTTCACTGGTCCATTAGAAAACTGTGTCTTATGTGTTTGATCCATACATTGATCTTTAACTTCAGTTTACAGTTGAATAACTAGACTTAAAAGTCAAAATGAAATCTGGTAGGATTTCAGTTTTATCAAGTATTAAGGAAAATTTGACTTGGATAAATGAAGATTTGGTGGACAACACTGAATGAAATCTAATAGTGTTAACTTACTGATGCTTTTTGTTGCTTCTGTTGTTTAAGATAAATGTCATGGTCCTTATTGGCATTCATTCATATTTCTAGCTCCACTGGATTAAATGGAGGCTCTGCTCTGTATTTACACCATGCCATGGTGAATCATTGCGTGAGATGGCTCTTGAACATACTAAGTTGGTGAACATACAAAGGGTTGATTGAACTAACTGTTCTGGTCAGTGTTTGCCATCAGAGTTAATCAGCTCAGAGTTGAGTGTCACACTTTTAGCTTTTTAAAGCTGCTTTCCGGAACAGAAAATGTGGTTGTTGCACCTCTGTTGACTCCCCCTATACACAGCAATTTCATTATTTTCCCAGATACTAACCATTATGATAGAACTACAGTGGATCATTGATTACATAAATTTAAATTAATTGGCAACAAATTTAATAATTGGTTATTATTTAAGTAATTTTTCAAGCACCAATGCCCAGCATTCACTGGTAATGCTGATTATGTGCTAGTTTGTCAGTTTTCTGTCATACTAAACTCAACATATTTAGGTTTTTGACTGTTCCTCAGGCAAAACAGGACATTTGATATGGTAACCAGGGCGGCAAGGAATACTGATTTTCTGACATTTCTTAAACAAAATAATTGACAGATTGTTAAAAAACGCAATTTGTTGGACTTACCTATAATAAAAATGATCACTGGTTGCAGCCTCACATTACTCTTATGACTGAATAAAGAAACATTGCCAAAGGCAATTTGGTTTAAAAAAAAAAGAAAGAAAAGGTATGTCTATAAAAATGGAATTAGGGCTGCTCATTTATGGCAACAGTCATAACTGCAGTTATTTTGGTCAGTACTTAGAATCTTAATTATTTCACAAAAACATTCATTAAACTTTTAAAAGAAACATTTTTACAGAGGATTTCCTTAAACTTTAGCTATAATTCCAATTCAATTCAGTTCAATTCAATTTTATTTATATAGCGCCAATTCACAACAACTGTTTATTATATTGTAGGCTACAGACCCTGCAATATTAGACAGAAACCCCAACAATTTGACAACCCCCTATGAGCAAGCACTTTGCAACGGTGGGAAGGAAAAACAGAAAGAAACCTCTGGCAGAACCAGGCTCAGGGAGGGGCAGCCATCTGCCGTGACTGGTTGGGGGTGAGGAGAAACAGAAGAGAGCAGAGGGAGACAGGACAGAAAACACTGTGGGAGAGAGAGGCAGAGTTTATTAATGACTAATCATTAAATGCAATAGTGGTACACTATGAACTATGAACACATTGAGAGTGAAGAGAGGTGAGTGAGAAAGAAATGCTCAGTGTATCATGGGAAGCCCCCAGCAGCCTGAGCCTATAGCAGCATAACTAAGAGATGGTTCAGAGTTACCTGATCCAGCCCTAACTATAAGATTTATCAAAAAGGAAAGTTTTAAGCCTAATCTTAAAAGTAGAGAGGGTGTCTGTCTCCCAAATCCTAGCTGGGAGCTGGTTCCACAGGAGAGGGACCTGAAAGCTGAAGGCTCTGCCTCCCATTCTACTTTTAGAAACTCTAGGAACTGCAAGTAAGCCTGCAGTCTGAGAGCGAAGTGCTCTATTGGGATAGTATGGTACTATGAGGTCTTTAAGATATGATGGGGCCTGATTATTATAATATGGGAGAAATGTGGTCTGTCTTTCTAGTCCCTGTCAGTACTCTCGCTGCAGCATTCTGGATTAATTGAAGGCTTTTCAGGGAGCTTTTAGAACAACCTGATAATAATGAATTACAGTAGTCCAGCCTAGAAGTAATAAATGCATGAACTAGTTTTTCAGCATCACTCTGAGAAAGAATGTTTCTAATTTTAGCAATATTGCGCAAATGAAGGAAAGCAGTCCTACATATTTTTTTAATTTGTCCCCTGAAGGACATATCCTGGTCACAAATGACTCCAAGATTCCTCACAGTGTCACTGAAGGCCAAGGTAATGCTATCCAGAGTAAATAGATGCCTTATTTCTAAGGTTTTTAGGGCCAAGTACAATAACCTCAGTTTTATCTGAACTTAGATGTAGGAAATTAGAGGTCATCCAGGCCTTTATGTTTTTTAGACATGCCTGTAGTTTAACTAATTCAGTTAGTATGAGTCGTGGGTGTTGATTAATTTAAACTAACATATTTATCCTGCTCCAACCAAGTTTCTGTAAGGAAGAATGAATCAATATGTTGATCAATTATTAAATCATTTACTAACAGGGACTTAGAAGAGAGAGACCTAATGTTTAATAGTCCACATTTAACTGTTTTACTCTTTGGTGCAGTTGAGGATGTTATACTGTTCTTTCTTTGGAAATTTTTATGCTTAAATTGTTTTTTGCTGATTTTTGGTTGGTTTTTTGGTGGTCTGGGAGCAGACACAGTCTCTGTGGGGATGGGGTTTTTGGGGGGATGACAGGAGGAGAGAAGCTGCAGAGAGGGTGTGTAAGACTGCAACTCTGCTTCCTGGTCTCAACTCTAGATAGTCACATATTGGGAGGGGGGTTTAATATATTCGGCCAGATTTCGAGAGCTGCTCCATCCAAAGTGGGATGGATGCCATCTCTCCTAACAAGACCAGGTTTCCCAGAAACCAGAAAGTTTGCCAATTATCTATGAAGCCCACATTGTTTTCTGGACACCACTCAGACAGCCAGCAATTTAGAGAGAACATGCAGCTAAACATGTCACTACTGGCCCGATTAGGGAGGGGACCAGAGAAAACTACAGAGTCCGACATTGTTTTAGCTATATTACACACCAACTCAATATTAATTTTAGTGACCTCTAATTGACACAACCGGGTGTCATTACTGCCAATGTGAATTACAATATTGCCAAATCTACGTTTATCCTTAGCCAGCAGTTTTAAATTTCCTTCAATGTCGCCTGCTCTGGCCCCTGGAATACAATCAACTGTGGTCGCTGGAGTCTCTAGCTTCATGTTTGTAAGAATAGAGTTGCCAAATGAAAAACAAATAAATTTTAAAAGAGAATAATTCTTCCTTTGGACAACCCTCAACAAGTTGCTGTATTCCAGAAAAATATTTGTTTTGATTTTGCAAATTGGATTTTGTATAAGTGATATTGTGCTTAACCTTTTCATTAGCCAAATGGTTAGTTGATCATTTGCAAGCTGAAAACTGTAGTTGACAGTTTAGCAGAGAATCAAATAAGGAGAATATTTGTAATATGTAAGTCATTTCATATTTCTTTAAGCTTTTTCCTGCCCACCATCACCAAACGCTTGTTCAAAGAGGGTTGTATGATTGTGGGCATTCTCTCTCTGATATTACCTTAAGCACCTTAAGAGAACTATTGAATTTAACTGCCACAAAATCATGTGTTCACATTACTTTATGCATTTGGTCTTTCTATAGGCTATGTCAGTGCAGTGCAGCGATCACAGCACAGTTAACAAAGTTGTTTTATTTCAGATTTTTACATCTTATGGTGTATTTATAGTTCAACTGGTTCTTATCCTGACATGCTTAATTCTTTTTGTATTTATGTTTTTTAGGCAGAGATGTATCTGTGCATGGAGTCAGTAAACTTACTAGCATTATAAGTTTATTCATCTTTGCATTTTAAAATTCACTACCTTCTTATTATAGACCTGAAATGAGCTAGAGACTTAAATAAAATAAAGCAGTGCTTAGTCACCATTTATATGCCATATTTTCTGAAAGATTTCACTGGAGTATTAAATGTAGTTGGTTATGTTTTACCAGATATGAGCCCTTGATAAGCTGACTAGAATTGAGCAGCTACACAGCTAGAAGTAATCCCTCGATGTGTTACATTACCGCAGATGGAAAATGGAATCCTGCTGCCAACGCTCCAGTCTGCTCTTCCTTTCCTTGACCTCCACGGGACGCCTCGGCTGGAGTTCCACCAGTCTGTCTTTGATGAGCTTCGAGAAAAGCTGATGGAGCGAGTTGCCGTCATAGCAGACGGCAAGGATGACGACAGGTGTGTGATTGCTTGTTTTTGACTTTGAGTAATGTTCTCTGGAGGAGTGCTTTCATGATTTTTTTTCTTTTTTCCTCTATTTACAGATACAGGAAACTTGAAGAGCTGCTGGAGAAGAGCTTCCCACTTGTTAAAATGCCGTCCATTCAGCCTGTCGTGATGCAGGTGCTGAAGCATCTACCCAAGGCAAGTGTTTCAGCCGTTAGCCTGAGTGTTGTATTGTCTATTGTACAGGGTTTTTGCACATAGTTAAAAATGCTGAAATGTCTGAAATCCAAATATTTGAATTTTAGGCCTTCAAATATCTTTAAAAATGATGAATTTGCTAAGTTTTTAATGTGTTTCTTTTATAGGGCGGCATTAGTGTAAATCTCATTTTAAACGTGTTTTGGGGAATGTTGGATTGATCACACTAAGAAAGCCACAAAACAAACCATCTTGCAGCCAACAACACTTATGTAATTCTAACCTAGTCAGAATTTAGTGGGGTACTCCCATCAACCATGTTATGATGTGTTCTGTTTGGTAATGTGATGTGGAGTTTCTGTTGCTTTGTCTAATAATACGGGTATGCACAGGTGCCTGCCGTAAAATTCATACTTTTAACTAATATTAACCTTGGTCCTAGAGTCATGGTTGTAGTATAGCAAAAGAAAACAAAACCCGCTCTCTGACCAAACAGTTCTGTGGGCCTTCAAGGGATTTTTTTCTGTTTGCATTTGCACAAGCAATAAAGAACACTTAGCTGACCAGTAGTTGGAACAGACAACTCAAAATCATCACCTCTAGGCTCATTAAAGCCTGGACTTTACTGTTGGCCTGTTTTTTATTAAGAGTTCCAGCATTTATACTGTATTTTTAAAATTTGCACTGTATCTTTTTCAATCGTGGTTGCCGGTTTCGTATTCATGTCCTCAGCCAATCAAGGTACACTTAGGTCTAGACCAAGCACCATATAGTTATCACTGATGGTTCCTCTCGTACTGAGAGAGTACCTAGGCTGAAAAAAAAGACCCTTAAAACTGAGTCCTAAGACCAATGATCATCCTCAGTTCCTGCTGTTCAGACATAACAAAGGGGGTTCTTCCTGCAAAGCGAAAGAGTTCCTCTACTCCACTTTTTTCTTTTTTTGCTTTGAAAAAGTGAAGTGAGAGGCTGAGTCAGTATTGAGAAATCATTAAAACCAAACAAAAAATAAAAGTCTGTATTGCATTTGGTGTTTATGTCATGTGCAGTTGTTGCGCAAATGGTCTGATGAGTGCTTATTTTTAATTCACATAGGAACTGTCTCAGTTGGAATTTCTAAAAACAGGTGTAGTATCACTCTTTAGAAAGGTGTCACTGTTGTTCCCGTCCAGATAATAAGAGGTGCTGCTTTTATTTCTTGGCCCAACTTTCTTTAATTTCCACAGCATATGAACATCAGAGCAACAGGTGTTGGTGTCTGTATAACCAGACACTGGTACAGCATAGAAGTCATCCGTCAACCACCCTGCTAACTGGTGAAGCTAACTGATTTCAGTTTTCAACGTTACCTGTTGCTGGTAGCCAGGGGAGGGGACGTTATAAGCAGTGTGTGAGGAAGTACAAGTTTGGCAAGAAGGCAGGGGTCCATTCTAGGTGGAAAACAAACCCCAGTTTGTTGGCACTCCCATCCATCCTTCAATGATTGCAGCCTCGTAGACTACTCCTCGGGTGGTCGGATATCCCAAGCTAGGAAGTAGTTTTGCTTTGACTTTGTTGTGTTCATGTGCTTGTTCAGATGCATAGACTGTTGCAAATTATGAACAGAGAATCTTATAAAAACAGATGCTTCCATCTGTCAGGCTCTGTGACAGAGTGCTGAGCAGGCCTAGTTCAGCTGGAGTCAAGTTCACAAGGTTTGATATTCCAGATATAATTTTTTTTTTCAGTGATGAAACTTTATTATTCTGAGCCCCCTTTCAGATAGCATTTGATAATTTGGTAAAGCATTTTTACCAAATTTCATGTATCTTAAAACTGCAAAAGACAAAAAAAACGAGCTCTTCTTAATCTTTATTGTTTTCTCCTTCCTGCAGGTGCCAGAGAAGAAACTAAAGATGGTGATGGCTGACAAAGAACTGTACAAGGTGTGTGCAGTAGAGGTGAAAAGGCAGATCTGGCAGGACAACCAAGCTCTGTTTGGGGATGAAGTCTCGCCCCTCCTAAAGCAGTACATTGTGGAAAAGGAAGCAGCTCTGTTCAGCAGCGACCTCTCCATCCTGCACAATTTCTTCAGTCCTTCTCCCAAAACACGACGCCAAGGCGAGGTGAGTTGCAGATATCAGAGGAGCTGTCACAAACCACACTAAGCGTGCATTTATAAAGTATTCAGACTCCATCTACACTCTGGAACCCATTTTAAAAAAACCAAACATGTTTCAAGATCTTCTTTGCAAATTAAAAAAAATCAGAAGTACTCAGACCATTAAATTAGAACTATGTGACAGCAGTTTGGACTCTTCTTGTATAAGAAGCTTTGTACACCTGGATTTAGGCAGTTTATTCCAGCCTGTGTGTGAGCTTTTGCTGTGAAAGACTTGTGCCAAAGCCACTCCAGTGTTGCCTTGGCTGTATGCTTCAGGTTATAGTGTTCCTCAAAGATAAACTATTGCTGCAGTCTCAGGTCATGCCCAATCTCTATTCGTCCTTTTATTCATGCATCCTCGCTTCCTCAGTTCTGACCAGTGTTCCAGTCCCTGCAGCTGAGAAGCAGTTTCATTCATTTAAAAATAAAGGAGTTTGGTGCAACCTCCAGAAAACCATTGTTATGAATGACACCTGCAGCTGACAGCATACTGTTACACTCATTTGCATGTAGCTCATGCTCGTACACTGTGTGCAAGCTAACATTGACCAAAACATTAATGAGATTAATGTTATGTCATATGTACTGTACATCATGTATTTTGTACAGTATGATGCCAATTAGCTGGCAAATTGCCCCTGTGTTATCTATCTGTAGAAATCATACCGTAGTGATACCAACAGTGCCATCTTCGCCTCCTCCAGTTGACACACAACTTCACACAGCACCACTGCAGACAGGCAGACACACACTAGCAGCTGAAGTAGTTGACATTCACAGCACTGAACAACACTTTATGAAGTATTTCAAGAGGTCAGTAAAGCTCCCAATTCAACATTTAAGTATTAAACAGTTATCATAAATCTTAACCTGGTCAGCGCACATTAACGCTGTTTAATTATTAGTAATGACCTGATAGCTGCATTAAGGTAGCAGCTAATAATAACGTTCATGTGGGAGCTAGGCAGCAAACGTTACCAGTCCTGACTGTCTGTAATGTTAATAGACAGTGTTAGTTTAACAGGATAACACAATTATTTGTGTCTAAAAAGTGTTATGTTTCTCTTAAAGTCCCAGATTGAAGCTGAGAAAAGTCTGTCAGCAACTAGACAGAAACAGTGGCAGCCTATCTTACCAACTCTAATTGATCAGCAATGAAATATGGTGCCAAGTCACTAGAAGCAACTTTTTTGTTTTTTTGCACTACCTAATAGAATCTTACAATAGCTGTCATATCTATACCTTACAGTTATGTTACTGTATTCTTTTGCACTACATCAGACAACTTAAAAATAGTGATGTCACTGATGTTATTGTATGTCAAAATTACCATTGGCTAGCATTGCTCACTGCTGATGCTGGAAGCGGAAGAGAGGCATTGAAAAAAAATGTAATACATCGTCATAGTTACATAGAGCATGCTTAAATGTTCAGCACAATGAAGTGTTCAAAACAGTGAAAGGGTCTAAATTCTTAATGAAAGTGCTATAGATTTTTAGGAAATGTGGTATTCTCAGTCAAGGTCTGGAGTTATTAGGAGCATCTTTTTTCCATTTTTTTAAGCAGCTTTATGTATTCACAGTGTGCATAAGAGAAAATAGTATCCTCTGGATACGTAGGTCATACGTTGTTAACCATTCCTGTTGTCTAAATAATGTAGGTGGTTCTAAAGCTGACCCAGATGATCGGGAAGAACGTGAAACTGTATGACATGGTGCTGCAGTTTTTACGAACACTCTTCCTACGAACCCGGAACGTCCACTACTGCACCCTGAGAGCAGAGCTGCTCATGTCACTTCATGACCTTGACATCAGTGAGATCTGCTCTGTGGATCCCTGCCATAAGGTGAGGGCGAAAACACTGGTGGTAAATCAAGCCCTGAATCCCATCTTTCCAGTGTTTTTTGCTTTGAGTTACTTGTTTGTTTGTTTTTTTTTTACTTATGTTGTGTGCTTTGACAGTTCACGTGGTGTTTAGATGCTTGCATCCGTGAGAAGTTTGTGGACGGTAAGCGAGCCAGAGAGCTACAAGGTTTCCTGGATGGAGTGAAGAAAGGACAAGAGCAAGTCCTTGGGTAACGGATGAGGAGTTGGTTTATGAACATAGTTGTCAATCTCTGATGAATGCATGAATTAATCTTTGGAGAACTTCTGTGCATTCCAGGGACCTGTCTATGATCCTGTGTGACCCATTTGCCTGTAACACCCTGGTCTTGAGTATCATGAGGAACCTGCAAGAGCTGCTGAGTCAGGACGCTTTACCACGAGTGAGTATACTGTGCATGTGAAGCAGGAGTCATGCTCGGGGTTTGTGGTATTACGCTGACTGACAGCTTGGTGGTGGCGATGCAGCAAAAAGCCTAGCACGCAATGTAGTAAAGAAAAGGAAGGAAACATTAAGAAGGCACATTTAGATATGAACAGGAGTGCCACTTGAAAGGAAGTTTTAACTGTGGGGGTGAGGGGAAACAGAAGAGACCAGAGGGAGACAGGACAAAAAAGGCACACCTATGAGAGAGAGACAGAGTTAATAATAGCTAATAATTAAATGCAAGTGGTGTATAAACACATGGAGAGTGAAAGGAAGTGAGGAAGAGGAAGTGCTCAGTGCATCATGGGAAGCCCCCAGCAGCCTAGGCCTATTGCAGATTAACTAAGGGATGGTTCAGAGTCACCTGATCCAGCCCTAACTATAAACTCTATCAAAAAGGAAAGTTTTAAGCCTAATCTTAAAAGTAGAGAGGGTGTCTGTCTCCCGAATACAAACTGGGAGCTGGTTCCACAGGAGAGGGGCCTGAAAGCTGAAGGCTCTGCCTCCCATTCTACTTTTAAATACCCAATGAAGAGAAGCTAATATGAGAGAAATATGGTCTCTCTTTCTAGTCCCTGTCAGTACTCTCGCTGCAGCATTCTGGATTAACTGAATGCTTTTCAGGGAGCTTTTAGAACAACCTGATAATAATGAATTACAATAGTCCAGCCTAGAAGTAATAAATGCATGAACTAGTTTTTCAGCATCACTCTGAGACAGGATGCCTCTAATTTTAGAGATATTACGCAAATGCAAGAAAGCAGTCCTACATATTTGTTTAATGTGCGCGTTGAAAGACATATCCTGGTCAAAAACGACTCCAAGATTCCTCACAGTGTCCCTAGAGGCAAAAGTAATGCCATCCAGAGTAAGCATCTGGTTAGATGTCATATTTCTAAGATTTTTAGGGGGGTCTAAGATTTTTGAAAATGTATGCTATGTTTTCTAATAATACTGCCTAAGGGAAGCATGTATAATGTAAATAGAATTGGTCCCAGCACAGAACCCTGAGGAACTCCATAATTAACTTATATAATAAGAAGACTCCCCATTTACATAAACAAATTGGAGTCTATTCGATAAATATGATTCAAACCACTGCAACGCAGTTCCTTTAATACCCAAGGTATGTTCTAATCTCTGCAGTAAAATATTGTGATCAACGGTATCGAATGCTGCACTGAGGTCTAACAGGACAAGCACAGAGATGAGTCTACTGTCAGAGGCCATAAGAAGGTCATTAGTAACCTTCACTAGAGCTGTTTCTGTGTTACAGGGAGCGAGTTTTTCCACACTCACTGTATATTTAGTAACAGATTCTCAAATTATATCTATGTTTTTGCTAACAGGATAGTCCAGACCTGATGCTACTTCTGAGGATGCTTTCACTGGGTCAAGGAGCATGGGATATGATTGACAGCCAGGTCTTCAAAGAACCTCGTTTGGTGCGTAAACACTGACACCTCAGGTGTAGCCCACACCAGGGATGTTAATAGGATCTTGAAACACTGGGGGGCTTAGCCCAACCCAGAAATCTTTTGGATTTTCACTTGATAGCAGCATCTTTTGAAAGCTGTTTAAAAACTTCAAATAAAATGTCAGACACTGTGCACTACCTAAAGGTTGCAGTCAGGTATATTAGGGTGTCTTCCACAGAATGGCACAAGAAATCAGTGCAATTTGAGTAACTATTTTTTATTTTGAGCAGCAGGAGTAAAACCTTGACAAAGAAATTAAAACCTTGATGTTGATGAAGCAGTCCTATGCAAAATTGTACGTTGCCAGTACTTACTTTAATTTTTAAACTTTACCAACTCTGGTGTCATAGCTTTTGCTGCTATTGTGCCATAATGACCCCTTTTAAACTGTGTCACCTCTCTCTTGTCTTATGGAGTTTCATAGCATCTCCCTGTAACCATGGTTACTCACTCTTGCGTGCCTGTGCGCCATGTTTGAGAGGAGAAAAGGAGAGAGACTGTGCTGCTGTTTTAAGTCTGACATTACTGTGAGCAGCATGCATGATTTCATGTTTACAACATGATAAATTTGTGGGTATTTCTTGCCTTCCCCCTGATAGTATGAATAACTTTGTTTTTAGTAATGAATGTGTTTTTCAGTTGCATGAGAAAATGCGTGTGTGGGAGATTGGGAGAAGTGTCAACTGTATGAGTCTCTGGCTCAGTACATTAGAGATAGTGGCCTTAACAATAAAAGTTTTAGACGTACTGAGAGACTCCAGTTCACTGACCTGAGTTTGTATCTCAGGTAATGGCTATCTCATGACCTGTCTCTGCTGTAGCAGCAACAGGAGACCGCTCCTTCTCCACTTCTTCTTGCCTGCACCTCGTGCCTTCCTCATTTTTCGTTTTAAAAAGCTTCTTATGTCCATTGTTGAAGTGCTTTAGCTAGTTAGTCACCACCAGATCAACCTGCTTTGCAGCACAGCTGCCGCAGTCCTGCACATTGTTGAATGTAATTTATCAGACCATTAACACTGGCAGCTTATAGGTGCTGACGTTAGGTTGGACGTGACAGAGGGATGTTCTGCTGTGATTCAATGTTATGATTAGGGTACGTTGGTCAGACAGAAACAGGAGTGCTTTAGATGTGACTTCACCTGATGATAGACAGATCCCCAAATACACCTGACCTTTAATAACCAAGTCTTTTATGAGATCCAGGATCATTAAAAAAAAAAAAAAACATATGGACACCCAGTGCTAATGATGCACCTGCTCAACACCATGCCACAGCTTTTAATTTGCAGTTTGGCTGTCCCTTTTTATGTCCAATAATGTCCAATGATGATACTGAAAATCAACAAGAGATGAGCTGAATAAATGTCCATATGTCCTTTGAATCATTTCAAACATTTGTTTGAAAGACATCACTACTCTTCTCACGAAAGTGGTCCAGCAGAAGTCACTTTTACAGTTTTGGTCTTATGTTGTGGATGTTTCCTGTGTAACCACCCTCAGGATTTGGAGGTGGTGACTCGTTTCCTGCCTGCAATGATGTCAGTGGTTGTGGACGATCACACTTTCACTGTGGAGCAGAAGCTCCCGAGCGAAGAGAAGAGCTCACTGTCGTATCCCACTACCCTGCCAGATGCCTTCAGCAGGTAAAAACACAGCAGCAAGATGAGAGAGGCCAATGCTACATAACATCGAAAGTAGTTTGTTGTCAATACTGTCTGACTCTCAATACAATCTCACAGGATTTGTCAGGATGTGAGAAGACCGCGTTAGCAAGTTAACCACAGCCTTAGAACTTAAGTCTTACTCTTGTGTAAGTCACTCAGTTCTAAATTTAGATACAAACCTGAGACCGCAGACTACAAGACACCTTTTGTAATGCTCCTTTAATTTTCTTCTCAGAAATAGCTGTTGTAAATTATGAACTGGAGACATTTTGTGGTGAGATAATACACGTAACCATATCAGTGAGTTCACAGTTACTTCTACATACATTGACCTCATTATTTGAAACTTTGGGCATGTTTACTATGATCCATCCAACTTTGGAACAGCACATATACACTATAAAACTGAGGTTATTGTACTTGGCCCTAAAAATCTTAGAAATATGACATCTAACCAGATACTTACTCTGGATGGCATTACTTTTGCCTCCAGTGACACTGTGAGGAATCTTGGAGTCATTTTTGACCAGGATATGTCTTTCAACGCGCATATTAAACAAATATGTAGGACTGCTTTCTTGCATTTGCGTAATATCTCTAAAATTAGAGGCATCCTGTCTCAGAGTGATGCTGAAAAACTAGTTCATGCATTTATTACTTCTAGG
>VUQI01053480.1:0-15083 GCA_015106735.1 Paratilapia polleni | reverse complement strand
ACATGGTATGTAGACACACACACACACACGCACGCACACACACATACATATATATATATATATATATATATATGTGTGTGTGTGTCTGTTTGTAAATCTGTGCAGTGACACCGGGTATGTATGTATGAAAGCATTTTACCTGTTAACTGCTTCTGATAACACATATGAATATCCTGTAGTGGCTGTGTTTGAAAATATGATCATCAAAATCCCAGAATCAAAGTTTTCTTCCAAAAACTGAAACATCATATTCCCAGATCGCTTCCAAGATGCCTCTTTTAATTATAGAAGATATAATGATATGATTAAAAGACAAAATTGAATGTGACTCCTTATACTGACATGATATGATCAGCAAAAAGGCAAGAAATCTCACTCACTATTGGACTGCTTGCCTTTTGGAGGGTATTTGGGTGACAACAGACACGTAGAAATCACTTGAAAAGTGTCATTTTGCCAAGTTACTCACTGAATTGACATTAATCCTAAAGCTGATCTGACTGCCGAAGTTTCTGCTAGTACTGACAGGCTACTATTAGGTAGGCAGAGTGTTGCAGCAGAGAGTTGCAGCGCTGTCACCTCACAGCTAAAAGGTTCTAGCCTAGACATAAGTGTGGATGTGAGACACATACATTAATTGAAGTTCATAGAATAAAGGGATTTGTTAATCAGTGAATGTGCCCTGCAGTCTAAACTGCTTTGTAGGTTTTTTGACCTAAATAACCCTGTGCACGCTGTATCTGCAAGCTAGTCCAGTCTGTTCTGTTGTAACTTTAAGGCTTTGTTTATTTATAGGGCCTTCTTCGTAACTCACTGAGAGGCAAGCAGGTGCATTATGGTGCACTATTTAATTTAAATATCTCTTGGTCAATCATGTGTATTTTATGCTGTATATGGCTCAGTATATTAATTGGAATTAGGGATCAAAAACATATTCTAGCCGTCACCCATCAGTTTGTTAAAATTTAAGCACGTTACAGTCCTTTCACACTACACAGTCCTGTAACTGAAACCCTCTTTGCCTGCCTGTTTGTGCTGTGTCAGGTGTGCTGTTCCTGCAGTATGGGGAGGAGACGAAGCAGGTCCAAATGCCCACAGAAATCAGCAGTCAGGATGCTCTGAGGGCTCTGTTTGTCACAGCCTTTCCCCATCAGCTCACCATGAAGATGCTACAGTCTCCCAACATGGTCATCTACATCAAAGACACCAGCCGCAACATTTACTACGACATGGAAGACGTCAGGTGAAGGCAGTACTTGAAACATAAATTTGTGTACTAAACATTGTCATGCCACCCTGTAGATTACTATAACACACAACAGGATTAACATAAAAATACTCTGTGCACATAAATGTACAGTTGTGGTCAGAAGTTTACATACACTCATCATGGGCATGAATGTCATGGTAATTTTAGGTTTTTAATGATTTCTTTGAGCCTTTCTTTTTCCAGGGTGGAATGATTGTACAGCATACATTGCTGTGAAAAAGTATTGCCTGATTTCTTAGTTTTTTTGCGTATTTGTCACACTTAAATGTTTCAGATCATCAGAAGAATTTTAATATTTGACAAAGATAACCTGAATAAATACAAAAGGCAGTTTTTAAATGATGATTTCATTTATTAAGGGAAAAAAGCTATCCAAACCCACCTGGCCCTGTGTGAAAAAGTAATTCCCCCCCCATGTTAAATCATGAATTAACTGTAATTAACCACATTTTTGTTGAGTTCAATTTCACTAGCCACATCCAGGCCTGATTTACTGCCAGACCTGTTAAATCAATAAATGACTTAAATGGAACCTGTCTGACAAAGTGAAGTAGGCTAAAAGATCTCAGAAAGCAACACATCATGCCACAATCTAAAGAAACTCAAGAAAAGCCAAGAAACATAATCACTATATCACAGACACAATAATCTGTCAGTCTGGAAAGTGTTACAAAGGGACTCCAGCGAACTACAGTGAGAGCCATTATCCACAAATGGAAAAATGGAACAGTGGTGAACCTTTCCAGGAGTGGCCAGCCTACCAAAATTACTCCAAGCGCACATCGCCGACTCATCCCGGAGGTCACAAAAGAACCCAGAACAACATCTAAAGAACTGCAGGCCTTACTTGCCGCAGTTAAGGTCAGTGTTCATGATTCAACAGTAAGAAAGAGACTGGGCAAAAATGGCATCCATGGGAGAATTCCAAGACGAAAACCACTGCTGAGCAAAAAGAACACAAAACCTTGTCTCACATTTGCCAAAAAACATCTTGATGATCCCCAAGACTTTTGGAAAATATTCTATGGTCTGACTAGATAAAAATTGAACTTTTTGGAAGGTTTGCATCCGGCTACATCTGGCGTAAAACTAACACAGCATTTCATAAAAAGAACATTCAAACATTCAACATTCAAAAAGAACAGTCGAACGTGGTGTTGGTAGTGTGATGGTTTGGGGCTGCTGTCCTCCTTCAGGACCTGGACAACTTGCCGTTGTTGATGGAAAAATGAATTCTGCTCCTGAAGAATTTTCTGCCATCAGTTTATGCCCTGAAGTTTAAGCACACTTGAGTTATGCAGCAGAACAATGGGCCTCATTTACCAACAGTGCATACGCACAAATCTGTGCCTAAATTGTTTCACTCACAAATCCGTGATTTATCAATATTTTCGTACCTGAATTTGTTCCTATTTTAGGAACAAATTTAGAAGTCCCTCTGATCATGCGTACGAACAAATGACGGCCTTGCTGCCTTAGGAAATTTAAACACAAGTCTTTAAAATGACTACTGCTACTACTAATAATAATAATAATTATTATTATTATTATTGCTTTTTGGTCATTGTTTACAGTTTTCCAGTTTCCACCATAAGCCACAAAATGCTTAGAATTACTATAAAATTGTTACAAAAAATGCATGTAAAGAAAACAAAAATATTAAATGGAAAGGTGTAGGCTTTAACCTTTTTAATTTAAAGATATTCCAGTATCCCTTATCTCATCTCATCTTATCGTATCTTAAATTATCTTATCTTTGAATAAAAATGACGACTTCTATCATTGCTGGATGTTGTAGATATTAGTAAATGAGGCCCAATGATCTTAAACACACCAGCAAGTCCACCTCTGAATGGCTAAAAAAACAAAACAAACAAAACAAAATGAAGGTTTTGGAGTGGCTTAGTTAAAGTCCAGACTTAAATCCAATAGAGATGCTTTGGGATGACCTTAAACATGCTAGAATACCCTCCAACATGGCTGAATTACAACAATTCTGCAAAGAAGAGTGGGTCAAAATTCCTCCCCAGCGATGTGAAAGACTTATTGGCAATTATCACAAACGCTTGATGGGTGGCACAACCAGTTATTAGGTTTAGGGGGCAAGTACATTTTCACAGAGGGCCAGGTAGGTTTGGATAGCTTTTTTCCCTTAATAAATTAAATCATTTAAAAGCTGCGTTTTGCATTTACTTGGGTTATCCTTGTCTAATATTAAAATTTGTTTGATAATCTGAAACATGTAAGTGTGACAATATGCAAAAAACTAAGAAATCAGGAAGGGGCAAATGCAGCACTGTAAATCTTTAATGACTTTAAAAAACAAGAATTGGGTGCACAAGTTTGAATTTATTTTGGATTTTTTTCTAATCCACACTAGTTCAAAATTATACATACAGCCTCAAATATATACATACACCTCCACTAATATTTGGTTAAATGTCCTTTAGCAAGTGTTCCTCGACCAGATTCTTTTGGTGGCCATCAACAGGCTTCTGGCATAATTCTGGCTGGATATTTGACCATTCTTCTTGGTAGAATTGGAGTTCATTTAAATTGCTTGGTTTCCTGGCACAGACCTGGGTTTTAACCATAGTCCACCAATTTTCAATAGAGTTGAGGTCAGGGCTTTGGGAAGGCCATTCCCAGAAGGTTAATGTTAGCCTGCTTTATCCATTCCAGTTTCGATGTGTGTTTGGGATCATTGTTCTGTTGGAACACCCAATTGTGTCTAAGGTTCAACTGTGTAGCTGTTGATTCGAGGTCAAGTTGAAGAATCTGGAGGTGGTCTTCCTTCTTCATTATTCCATCCACTTCGTGCAATGTACCAGTACCACTGGTAGCAAAACAGCCCCAGAGCATGATGCTACCACCACCGTGCTTGACAGTTGGTTCAGTGTTGTTAGGTTTGAAAGTCTCACCTTTACTCCTCCAAACATACCTCTTGTCATTGCTGCCAGATAGCTCAATCTTTCTCTTGTCTGACCATAAACTTTTTCAAGAAGGCATTTGGCTTGTCCATGTGGGCAGCTGCAAATTTAATTTGAGCTTGAAGGTGTCGAATTTGGAGCAGGGGCTTCTTTCTTCGTCGGCAGCCTCTCAGTGCATGGCAATATAAAACTTGTTTCACTGTGGACAATGGCACTGGTGTTCCAGCATGTTCTAGTTCATGGCAGGCTTGAGCCTTGGTGGTTCCTAGGTAGTTACTGAACATCCTAACCCATTTCCTCTCATCTGAGGGTGACCGTTTGCTTTCTTCTTCCAGACTTTGGCATGGTGACACATCCGAATAACTTGTACTTGCGTAATATTGTTTGAACTGATGATCTTGAAATCTGCAGTTGTTTAGAAATGGCTCCAAGACACCTTCCCAACTTGAGTAAATCTACAATTCTCCTTTAGAGCTCCACTGAGCTCCTTGGACTTTCCCATTGTTCTGAGCATTGGTCAATCCAATGAGTGCTGTCAAAAAAAAATCATTTTTATGCTGTCAAAGAGAAGCTACCAGTTGTAATCAATCATGATCATTAACGAGAAGTTAATAGGCCTTGGCCTTGTCAAGTTAAAAGATCACGTAGAAACTTCAGCACCACTTATAAGATTAAAGTGAATGTATGTATATATTTGAGCATGTATGTTTACTTTTGACCCTGTGTGGATTAGCGAAAATCCAAAATCAATACAAACTGGTGCACCCAATTCTTGTTTTTTAAAGTCATTAAAGATGTAAACTGTACAAACATTCCACCCTGGAAACAGAGCAGTTCAAAGAAATGATTAAAACCCCAAATTTACCATGACATCCATGCTCATGATGAGGGTATGTAAACTTCTGATCACAACTGTGTATATAGCTTCCACTCCCTTCTCTCCTTTCTACTTATTAATAAAGTCACATTATGTTTCTGTGTGTTATGTTACATTGTTCTTACATTCACAAAGAATGAAAAAGTCTGAACCTCTAATTTTTGACTTTTGGTATCACCAAAATGTAAAATGAAAAAACTTTTTTAGATTTTGTACCAGGTGACTAACTTTCATTCTCATGAGTCGTTGCCATCTTTAAATACGTATCCAGTTCTCCTTATTCCTGGTTCCAAAACTAAACCTCACTCAGCCCCCTCTTGCAGCTACGCTCTTTGCTTCTTGTCATATCCAACAGGATTGACAACCCTGAGCTGAAAAGGACAGAGGAACAAGGCCACATCATTCAAAAAAAGGATACACTTCTTGTCGTGCTCTAAATTGTTAATCTGCTCTGTCCTCTACTGTGCCTGAAGGAAGTGTCATTCTCTGTATCATCTTATGTCATTTGCAGAGCCCCAGCCCTCAGCACCCTGCTCATTCACTGCCCATGCGGCCATTAAATCTACTGTTAGTCAACCTGGCTGGAATATGTGCGTGCGTGCGTGCTTGTGTGTGCATACATGTATACACACCTCCACATTAGTATAAAAGTAGAGTCTGAAGCTTTTCAATGTGGCATCGATTATCGCTTGAAATCTGAGAATTCTGAGAAAATCTCAGTAAATAAATTCAGTTCTGGCCTGGTTGTCGTTTGATAATGCTGCCTCTAATAAATTACATTTTTACACTACACATTAGTTCTGCTTACTATGTCATTTCTGCCTGCTGAATGTTATGTTCACTGGCAATGGTTTTCTAGTAGAAAGTATACTCTTGTAATATCCATAACTAAGCTGTGAAGATATGAAGGACAGGAGTCAAATACCACACAAAGACTCCTGAGTGTTTTAGGTTTAGGCAGCAGTAGAAAGCAAAATATGTCTATTATATCAAAAATTTCTAAAATTCTTTAATCACGCAGAAAATTTAGAACACCATTTTGTTTAAAGTACACTTCATAGCCATGAGACAGAAGGGAACACACTTATCTAGAAAGACTTGTTTGACCCTTTTTAAACAACATATGTCCTTTTGATGAGCACTCATGCCTGAACTTAAATTCAATTTTTAATAATTTGTTTCACATGTGAGAAAGTTGATATTACATACATTTTGTAGGACTTGGCACTCACATTGAGCTGTCACATCATGTAACTCTGTTTGCTTCTAGAAACATCACTCCCAACTCCTGTCTGAAGGCTTATCATAAAGACCCAGCACATGTCTTTAACCGCCATTCCAGGTTTTCCAATGCAGAAAGAAGGGTGAGTCGGTCATTCTGCTTCATGCTTTTCTTTTTACCTTTAGGTAATCAGCTGAGTTAGACATAGCCAGTAAAATGTGGCTTACTTTACAACTTAATGTATACTTTCATTTAAGATTTTGGTTCAGAAAGTATTCAGAGCCCCTGTACATCATTTTTCAGTATATTTGTGAATTCACCAGATAACGGGACATCGACCCTTTTTTCTTTTTCACTTGTCTCCATAATTTTCCGCATAACTGCTTTGATTATTTGTGGCTGGCTCTGAGCTCTGGCTAATTTAGCTTTAGCCACTTTGCCTTTGTTAGCTTCTTTAAAATGTCCATTTTTAAGTGTCTGATTAGGGTTGTCATTATGAACGTTTTCGTGGTAGTCCCCCCACGGTTTACTTGGGCGAACTTTGTGTCTTCACTTACTGTGAGGAGCTTCCATGCTGACAACATTAGCATGGTTAGCATGTGGTTGTGGTTGTGGGCGTGACTATTTGCCTGCACTGCTGTGCTCGTATTGCACATGTTTGAACTAGAATGGCTCGTAATCAGTCATATGGAAGACTAACTGGCCAGTCACTGGCTGACAACTCTGGAAATTGGCCCATTCTGGTCCCTGGCCAGTCAGTTGGTACATCTCTACTCCCAACAGCTGATGTTGAGGTGTTTCTGCTACTTGAAGTCTAGGAAGTGTTGATAACCCCAATGAAGTGTTGTTCTGTGTACTATAAATGTTGCTGGAGCTTTAACCTCATCAGTTTTATGCTCTTCTCCATGCTCTTATCCATGCATCTTAGAAGTAAATGAATTTGTGCAAAAAACCTCTGCACAGAGTTTGATGGTTTTTGTGAGTGCACTTTGATAAATTCATATTCGCTATTTCACTATTGAGTTTGGTATTCTTTTACTTTCAGCAGATATTTCCTGGTTGAATTTTGTTATATTTATATTCTCAGGTTTTTCCTAGTTTTCAGTTTGGGTATCTAGGTTCTGTTCATGGTTATAGTTTATCTCAGTTATCCTGCATCTCCTGTGTTCCTGTCTTGTTAAGTCTCCTTTAGTCCTTTGTCAGAGTGTCTGTTTGTCCTCCCCTCATGTTCCCGGTTTTTGTGTTCCCATTTCTGGATTTTGATTGGACTTTTGTTTTACTCCTCATCAGTCAGTTCACTTACACAGTTTGTTGGCTAGTCTGCAATTTGGGCCCTCACTCCTCTACACATGACAGTACGCTCTGACCACAACATGGGCCCAGCAGACTTTGCAGTTTTTTCTGATGAGGAGTTGAGAGGGGAGTTTTACGGAATTATGAAGATTTCCACGTGCCTGTCCATTCCCCGACAATTTGGGATATTCTTCTTTCCTTTAATCATGTGGAAATACAATTAAAGAGATTGAGATCCGAGCTCCCTCACTTCCTCAACTCCTCAGCACCATCAGCCACCTGCCAGCCCAAGCCCACTTCCTCCAACGTTTCTAGGAGGAGGCGTGGTCCTCGGTAACGCCGTTCCTCCTCGTTGCTGCAGCCCAGCTCCTCACCTGCCTCGTCGCTGCAGCCGCAGCCCAGCACCTCACCTGCCCCATTGCTGCAGCCGCAGCCCAGCTCTCCATCTATGGTGACACTGTGGGAGCTGTTCCGCACCTTAGCCTTGTCGCAGCCGCAGCCCAGTACACAAGCCTCGTCACAGCCGCAGCAGCAGCCCGGCACACAAACCGCGTCACAGCAGCAGCCCGGCACACAAGCCTCGATATCACCGCTGCCTGGCCCATCGGAAGTATCAGTTTCTCCTCCCGGGTCTACTGACACCGGGCCCCCGCCACAGACTGTTTCTCCGCCCAGGTCTGCCAACACTGGGTCTAATCCTGTTCCAGCTCCTAGGAGGAGGGTCACTAGACCCCAGCCTGTCCCTGCACCCAGGATCAGATCCCTCCAGAGGGCAGTTTCGCCTGGGCCCCCTGAGTATTCTGTGCCGGCAACCCCAGAGACTGTGTCTTGTTTTCCCGAGCCTGCTAAAGCAGAGACTGAACCCCCTGTGAACTCCAAGCCTGAGCTGGAACCGTCACCGCCCCAGCTCTCCGATGCTGCGCGCCCTGCTGAGTAGCCCCAGCCAAAGCCAGAGATCTCAGAAGAGCCAGAGACAGCTGCACGCCCTGCTGAGTAGCCCCAGCCACAGCCAAAGCCACAGCCACCGCTCCAACCAGAGCCACCTGCGTAGCCTCAGCCAGAGTCGCAGCCCGAGCCACAGCTGGAGTTGCCTGTGCTGCCAGACAGCACAGTGCCAGAGGGTCCACGCCAAAGCCCGTTCCTGAGCCTGAGTTTGAGGGGCCCATTTCTGAGTCTGAGCCCGACAGCCCTAAACCTGAGGGGCCCATTCCAGAGCCTGACCCCGACAGGCCTAAGCCTGATGGTCTCTGCCTCCAACACCAGCTGTCTGTCCTGATTCTTTGTTGCTGGCTCCTAGTTTGGCTCTGCCTTTTCTGCCGGCTGCCCATTCAGTCTCCGGAGAGGTTCATCCTCCCAGCTCTGCCTCCGGAGGGGCTCTGTCACCACCTCTGGCCTCCTGTCCTGCCACCAGGGGATCTTCACCACCTCCGTCTTCGGCCTCTGGAGGGGTCTGCCTGCCCTGTTCAGCCCCTGGATCTGTCAATCTACTCTTTGCCTCCAGGCCGATTTCCAGACAACCTCCATCACTGCTGCCGGCGCCAGTCCTCGGCCAAGCCACCGGAGGTGTCCCGTTACCTCTGTCAGCGCCAGCCACCCGAGGAGATCTGCCTACTTCATCATGGCTGGTCTCCCAACCTCCCTCCAGAACATCTCCACTTCAGCTGCTGGTCCTTTGCCCTGCTTCCTTGTCGCCAGCCGCCTCCCAACCCTCCAGAGCTGCTTCGTCTCCACTGCTGGTCTTTGGGCCGGCTCCCAGAGTTGCTCCGTCTCCGCCGCTGGTCTTCTGGCCGGCCCCCAGAGCTCCTTTGTGTCTGCCGCTGTTCCCCTGCCTGCCTCCCAGAAGTTGCGGCCTTGTGCCTTGGCCAGGGCGACCTCCTGAACTGTTTTTTCTTTGTTGTATGAATTTTGCTTGCTCCCCGTTTTTCATTTTATTTTTTATTTTAGTTTGGTTTTGTTTTATCCTGCATCTCCTGTGTTCCTGTCTTGTTAAGTCTCCATCACCGTGTTAGATGTTACTTCCTGTTTTATTTTGATAGTCTCCTGTTTTGTGTGCCCTGTATTTAGTTCTATTTCCTTTGACCCATCTTCTGTGATTATTTTCAGCTGTGTCTTGTTTTCCCCACCTGTTTCCACTCCCATTGATTGCCCTACCGTGTATATATAGTGCTGTCCTCCCTTTAGTCCTTTGTCAGAGCATCTGTCTGTGTTCCCTCATGTTCCTGGTTTTTGTGTTCTCATTTTTGGATTTTGATTGGACTTTGTGCTTCTTGGACTTTTGTTTTACTCCTCATTAAAGTTCAGTTTACTTACACAGTTTGTCGGTTAGTCTGCATATAGGGGCCTCACTCCTCTACACATGACACTCAATTAACATGTAAAAACTAAAATACATTCCAAAACAAAAACAAGTATGTTTAAAGTAAAAAACAAATCAAAGTTGTGTTGACGAAGTATATCTGAGTGAATTTGGCAAATAATCGTACTCTAATGATGAAATAGAAAAGCACAATAATGGTACGGTGTTGAATGTGTCTCAGATGATCTGAATAGAACTAAAAGCTGATACGATCTGACAGGATAAAGAACGAATGAAGTAGCATGAGCAAATATGACCCCAAGGTATATTACTTGACCAGCAGCAGCTCAACATATAGCAGATGGTGTTAGTGACAGCACATGACCCTTCTGTACAGTGGATGGCCTGTGCTGTGACCTGACTGCGTAGGATAGTATGAGGAGAGGCAGATTCAACAAGGCCATAGTAGACATGCAGTGCCCAGTAAATGATTACTGGGGAGGGTTACTCTAGTGCCTAGTGCCACTTCCAAGCCTGGATGAATGGGATAAATGAGGAGGGGCATACAGCATAAAATCTTTGCCAGATCAAACATGCAGATCATAAAGAATAAGATTTCCATACCAGCTCAGTCAGGGCCCAGGTTAACAATGATCTCCTTCGGTGCTGTTGGCCAATAGGGTGCCAGTGGAAACTGTGCTGCTGCTGGCCAAAGATAAATGAAGAAGAGAGGGGGAAGGCGGGTTTGGAGGCAGTGAGAGAGAAGGAAAGGCAGGAGTGTGGAGATGAGAGTAGGGACTTTGAATGTAGGTACTCTGACTAGGAAAGGGTACTCTGACTAGTACCGTCCATCATATCAGCTGGCTGACATGATGGAAAGAAGGAAGGTAGATATATTGTGTGTGCAAGAGACCAGTTGGAATGGGAGCAAGGAGGTGGATTCAAACTGACCTACCATGGTATAGATAAGAAGCTAAATGGAACAAGGATCATTTTGAAGGAAGTGTATATGAATAGTTTTGTGGAGGTGACGAGGGTGTCAGACAGGAGTCTGAAAATTGAAGGGGTGATGTTTAAAGTTGTCAGTGTATATGCCCCACAAGTTGGATACCACTCTACCCAAGTGGTAGAGAATGTTCCCAGAGGGGAGAGACTTTTGATTGGAGTGGACTTTGCAAAAAGGATGGAAATGGCTGTGGTGAGCACATACTTCAAGAAGAGGGAGGAACATAGGGTGACATATAAGAGTGGAGGAAAGTGCACACAGGTGGACTACATCTTCAGAGAGTAGAGAGGGGAGAATGTAGGCAGCATCAGATGGTAGTGCGTAGGATGACTTTGGAAATCAAGAAGAGGAAGAGAGTGAAGACAGAATGAAGAAAATGAAAGACGGGATGATGGATGGAGGAAAGTTAGTAAATTAGGAAGTGCAGAGGACTAGTTGAAGAAGTTGAAGAGTAGAAAGGGGGTTGGTCCAGATGACATACCTGTGGAGGTATGGAGATGTCTAGGAGAGAGGACAGTAGACTGTTTAACCAGATTGTTTAACGCAATCTTGGAGAGTGAGAGGATGCCTGATGAATGGAGAAGAAGTGTACTGGTACCGATTTTCAAGTGTGATGTGCAGAGCTGTAGTAACTACAGAGGGATAAAGATGATAAGCCATACCATGAAGATATGGGAAAGAGTTGTTGAAGCTAGGTTAAGAAGAGAAGTGATAGTCGTGTGCATTTACCTGGTTGGGGTGTTAGTTCAGATTCTTCAATTTGTTTGTGTGAGATTCTGATAAATAGTTGGTGGAAACCATAGCAGTGTTCTCTTGTGGACAGGTCAGCAGCAACACAGATTTTAGCTACCTAGCAGTTTAATATTTGCTTAAGACCATGCTATATTTAGAACTTTTCTGCTGTTTTAACTGCCACCAGACAGCTTTTTCTGACAAGTGTAGCTGTTTTATATAATTCAAGACTCCACTGACACAAACAGTAATTTTACCTCTCAAACCTGTACTGGTGTTAGTTGTGTAATTGTGTGACTTGGGTATTTTATTGTGTTAATTTAATGCATCAAATTACAAAAGTCACTCAAAGTGAGCAGCAATTCTCATTTTCTGTGAGGTACAAATCATTGTTTTTTTCAACAGAGATTTGTGGCATTGAAAAGTGATTTCTTAGCATGTTTCCAGAAATCAATAACTCTGACAATTGTTACATACAGTTTTAACAAGTTAATATGTACCTTCAAACTTATTCATTGTTGGACCAGTGCTGTACCTATGCCACAGGAGACCTTTTCAGAATCAGAATCAGAAATACTTTATTAATCCCCTAGGGGAAATTATGTGGTCACAGTTGCTCCGTGACAGTAAAGAACAATTTAAGTACCAACTATTACAAAATAGAACAATATATTACAGAATAGCTTCATTCCAAATACCTCTAATAAATATCACAATATATTACACAAATTGAATATAATTGAATATGAAAATAAAGTTAACTTGAAGTTCCCTCTTATAATACTGGCCAAAAAGTTAGACCTCTGTAAAGGGTGTGCAGATATTAGGGTGACAACTGTTGCAGTGTGTAGTAATTGTGTTTTAGATGGAGGAATTGTACAGAGAAATAGCCGCAGGCAGGAATGATTTCCTGTGACGTTCAGTGGTGCATTTAGGTAATCTCAGTCTCTCACTGAACGTGCTCCTGTGACTGGCCAGCACGTCATGGAGTGGGTGGAAGGTATTGTCCTGCACTGTCCTAATCTTGGACAACATTCGCCTCTCAGACACCACCTTCAGAGAGTCCAGCTCTATGCCCACAATGTTACTGGCCTTGCGGATCAATTTGTTGAGTCTGTTGGCATCAGCAACCCTCAGCCTGCTGCCCCAGCATGCAACAGCATAGAGGATGGTATTGGCTACGACAGACTCATAGAAAATCTTGTCCGACAACTGTTAACAGACCTCAGCCGCCTCAGAGAATAGGGATGGCTCTGGCCCTTACTGTACAGTGCAGTTGTGTTTGTAACCCAGTGCAGTTTATCGTCAATGTGTACTCCGAGGTATTTATAGTCCTTCACTATGTCCACAAAAAATTTCCTTAGTTTTTGTGCTAAGTTTATAATTATACTTTGTAAATACCATGGTCTGTTATGAGATATAAACTTTTTAAAAAGTTTGTGCTTTAGTTTTGGTGAGTGAAATTCTAGTATTTTATTAGTCTGTTACTTAGCACTCATTAGCATGTTTGTCTCTGACCATGAAACCTGTACAGTATATGAATGTAAGTTTGCAAGCTTGCATGCTGGCATTTGCACCAAGCTTTCAAGTGCCAGCTGATAACTTAGCACTCCACCCTCTCATCTAAATATGGTGACTTCAGGCTCCAAATTTTAACATTTTGGTAGCCAAACACTAGAGTTGAGGCTAAAAAATGTATCGAAAACCAATAAGTGCACCATGGTGGCTAAATCCATCTTCTACATACAGTCCGTGATAATGACTCTAAAATTTATAACAAATGATGTCAGAACTAAAATTTATGGAAAATGTATCTAAAAAAGTCTGCCTTTTTAGGTTATGCATATGATTTTATATTGTATGCACATCCTGTGATCCATCTATCTATCTATTTTCTTCCGCTTATCCTATTCAGGGTCACGGGTGGGGGCTGGAGCCTATCCCAGCTGCCGTAGGGTGACAGGCAGGAGGCGGGGTACACCCTGGACAACAACATTCTGTGATATAGATATAATTTTTACTTTGTTATCAAATTGTTTTTCTGAATGTCCATAGATGGTTACAGATAAAATAAACTTTAATTAAGAAAATACAGTCTAATGTAACCTCTCAAACCAAGTTTGGTTGCTCGTGATGAATTTCATGTGACCACTTTCACTTACCAGCTCAGCATCTTGTAAACTCCTCTGGTTGCTTTTATCACTAGAGAGGCTGTAGTTTGCTCATAGACAGACACAGATACGGGAGACTTCAAAGACAGCTCACAGTGTGCATTTAAAATGGAGAAAATTTGCGAAACACTCTTTCAAATGAGTTATGGAATTATGATTTGCCTCAAAGACTGCAGAAGCATGAGTCACCTTTGTTAATACTCATCTCCCCTGTGATGTTTTATCACTGAAATTACTCTTAGGCAGCAATGTGTTGGGAACTGAAATAAAGAAAAAAAAAAAAAGAAGACTGAAGAGCGATGCAACAATGACTATCTGATAAGATGTTGGGTGACTCATTGTTGATTAGTAGTTTCCAGGAGATAGGTTGGCCTCTCTGTCCCCTTTGTGAAAGTATGTGTGTGTGACTTAGTGTTAGGAAGGTAAATAGAGAATCTTAGATGTGAATCTGAGTATAGGCTGATTTACCTGAGATGCTTTGCTATTATAACCTATCACTGCTATAATCAAAAATAAAACTTTTTAACCCAAGTATACGAATATTAGAGGTCCAAAATAAACAGAGAGATGTAAGAATCATCTCCCCAAAGAAGAATGACAGATTATATTAGAATCATTTTTATTCAGAGATGCTGAGCTAATCTAGACTGTTTAAAGTGGGATTTACCATGGACCACAAACCTGCGACAGTTGGCATACTTTGCCTCTCCAGCAGTTTGGTTGGGACATTCTGAGCAACACACAGAGAACAACAAATCACAAGAGAGGAACGAGCAATAAATAATTCAGCCAGAACTTGAAGCTGCACACCATAACTGATATTCTGAGCAAAAAACTGATGTTTGACTTTTGTTGTAGTGTTGGCTCTGTGGATGCTGGTTACATCCTTCAGGCTGCAGATCAATCTCAGCAAGCTGCAGTAGTGTCAAGGTGCTCAGCTAGACAGGTTCTGGCTGATCTGGAATAGATGGTATTGACAAAAGACTGTTGTTGTAGGAAATGTCATTGACTGCATAGATAGCAAGAAAACAGTAGCCTATATTGAAGGAAATGAATCAAACAGAGTCCATCAAACAGTAGCCACTTTGTCACACTTAAAAGTTTCAGATCATCAAACAAATTTCAATATTCAACAAAAATAACCTGAGTAAATACAACTGCAGTTTTCAAATGACGATTCTATTTATTAAGGGAAAAAAGCTATCCAAACCTACCTGGCCCTGTGTGAAAAAGTAATTGCCCCCTAAACCTAATAACTGGTTGTGCCACCCTTAGCAGCAAGAACT
>VUQI01053472.1:3229-14541 GCA_015106735.1 Paratilapia polleni | reverse complement strand
TAAAAAGGCGGTTCATGCTCGAAAACCTCCAATGTGGCTCAATTACAACAATTCTCCAAAGATGAGTGGGCCAAAATTCCTCCACAGTGCTGTAAAAGACTCATTGCCAGTTATCGCAAACGCTTGATTGCAGTTGTTGCTGCTAAGGGTGGCCCAACCAGTTATTAGGTTTAGGGGGCAATCACTTTTTCACACAGGGCCATGTAGGTTTGGATTTTTTGTTTCCCTTAATAATAAAAACCTTCATTTAAAAACTGCATTTTTTGTTTACTTGTGTTATCTTTGTCTAATATTTAAATTTGCTTGATGATCTGAAACATTTAAGTGTGACAAACATGCAAAAAAATAAGAAATCAGGAAGGGGCAAACACTTTTTCACACCACTGTAGCTATTAGTCTGGTTTATCAGCCCACTTTGAAAGAGCAAAAACAGTCTGCATTAGGAGATTAGGAAGGGTATGACTTTAAATAGAAAGTTTGAGTTCAAGTGGTCCTTGTGAACTTAAGTTTCCCTTTTACCTTTTTGGTTTGGTTTAGTCAATTAAAAACCAGGGTGGCAAGTGCACAAGAGATTATACATTTGGAGTTTTTGTACATTCGTAAAGAAATTTTGAAACACATCCTCCAAGCAGACAACAAGCAGACTAGAATGCTGGATAATAAGAACTTGTGGTGTCCACAAGGAGTATAATCAAAGCCTACACGTCTGCAGCTATGCCAGCAATTCTATGATGCTGTACAATAAGGAGGTCATCACTAGGCTGAAAACCCAAAGAAACCTTTCACAGAGATAGCAAAAACTTTAGAAGTGGCCAAATCAACAATCTGGTATACTCTTAAAAAGACAGAATGCACTGACCAGCTCATCAACACCAAAAGGTGTGAAAGACCATGGAAGACAAATAAAGTAGATGATCACAGTTTCTTTCCTTGGTCAAGAAAAACCCCTTTACAATATTTAGCCAAGTCAAGAACACTCTCGAGGAGGTAGGTGTATCAGTTTACAATGAAGAGATGCCTTCATGAATGGCAATACAGAGGGTTTACAACAAAGTGCAAGCACTGGTTACACTCAAGAACAGAAAGGCCAGATTAAACTTTGCCAATATCTGAAAGAGCCTGCATAGTTCTGAAAAAACAAACTTTGGACAGAAATCAAGATTAAGTTGTACTTAGAATGAAGGGAAGAGAAGTATGAAGAAAGAAAAGAACAGCTGTAAGCATACCACATCATCTGTCAGACATGGTGGAGGCAGTGTTATGGTTATGGCATGAGCATCTATGGGTGCCAGTGGAACTGAATCACTAGTGTTTGCTGATGATGTGACTGCTGATAGAAGTAGCAGGATGAATTCTGAAGTGTACAGCGCTATACTCTCTTCAGCTCAGATTCAGCCAAATGCTGCAAAACTGATCAGACAGCGTTTCACAGTGCAAATGGATACTGACCCAAAGCATACAGCAAAAGCAACCCAAGAGTTTCTCAAGGCAAAAAATTGGATATTCTTCAATGGTCAAGTCAGTGACCTGATCTCAACCTAAAAGAGCATGGTTTTCAGTAACTGAACACAACACTAATGGCAAAGAGACCCACAAAACAATCAGCAACTGAAGGCAGCTGCAGTAAAGGCCTGGCAGAGAATCTCATGGGAGGAAATGCAACATTTGGTGATGTCCATGGGTTCTGGGCAAGGCAGTCACTGACTGCAAAGGATTTTCACCCAAGTATTAAAAATAATGTTTATATTTAAAATTATGTTAGTTTGTCCAATTACTTTTGAGCCTCTGAAAATGGGGGACTATGTATAAAGATTGATTAAAAATCCACTCTGGTGGTGCACAAAGGCAAAATTATAAAAAAAAAAAAAAAAATTGCGTTCCTGTCCAAATATTTATGACCTACCTGTGTGTGTCTCGTAATACTTACTGACAGGTGACAAACATACATAAAAACAACAGAATGAACAAAAACTGTAAGGTGTTGGGCCAGTACATGCCACCAGATCAGCTTCATTTATTTCCTCAAGTCTCTGGAACTCTAAAGGGTGGAACACCATTCTTGAAAGATACAGACCCTCATCTGGTGTTTTGATGATGGTGGTGGAGTCAAAAATCTCCAATAGGTGTTCAGTTGGGTTGAGATTTGGTGACTGTGAAGACTAGAATATTTATATTATTTTTCTCCTTATCAAATCATTCACTGAGCCCTCATGCCCTATGGTTGGATAGATTGACATCCTCAAGGGTTCAGGAGTTCAGTTTCCGTTATTTGTCACCCATCTGAATACATAAAACATAAACATTCACTATTAAAGGGGATCAGTGTCGCCAGATTGGGCAAGGGTTCACCCAGTTGGGTAATTCTAAGCTTAATCTTGCGTTTTAAAATTATGATGGGTGGGTGAACAAAATTTGGGCTGTGTTGGGATCAGTTTGGTGATTTTCCAACCATGTACATTTTATAGGTTAATTTGAAACAAAACACTTCTCTCTCTCTCTCTGGCTTTTGTTGTGCCAGTGTGCATTAAACTCAGCTAAATATAAAAAATATATATTTTGGGCAGTGCATATTGGCAGTTTTTGAATCGGTTTTGGGCTGGAAACTATCAGCAATTCTCAGTTTTTATCTATTCCTTTTCCCTATGGGTATTATGTAAAAAGGCTATGTGCTGACATAGACATGATTGTCCCAGTTATGAAACCTATCCTAGTTCTGATCACAACAAAGATTTGAAATTGAAACACATCTTCTAACTACAGTTGTGGACAGAAATTTTGAATGTCCATGAATGAAAAATTTTTAATGATTTCTGTGAACTGTTCTTTTTCTAGGGTGGAATAATTGTACAGCATACATCTTAATGACTTTAAAAAATGAAAAGTTGGGTGCACAAGTTTTAATTTATTTTGGATTTTCTGTAATCCACACAGGGTCACAATTATACATATAGGCTCAAAAGTATACATATATTCACTTAAACCTTTTAATAAGTGGTGCTGAAGGTTCTACAATGTCTTTAACTTGACAAGGCCAAGGCCTACTAACTTTTTTGTTAGTGATCATGATTGACTACAACTGGTAGTTTCTCTTTGCCAGCATGAAAAGGATTTGCTTAACAGCACTCATAGGATTGACCAACATTCAGAACAATGGGAAAGTCCAAGGAACTCAGTCAGATCTAAGAAGGAGAATTCTAGATTTACACAAGTTGGGAAGGTCTCTTGGAGCCATTTCTAAAAACTAAGATCCAAGATCATCAGTTCAAACAAGTTATTCGGATGTGTCACCATTTTGCCAAGGACTGGAAAAAGACTGTCACCCTCAGATAAGAGGAAATTATATATGAAGTTCAGGAACAACCCAGGAACCACCAAGGCCTGCCATGAACTGGAAACTGCTAGAACACCAGCGTCACTGTCCACAGTGAAGTAAGTTTTACGTCGCCATGGACCGAGAGGGTCCCAACCAAGAAAGAAGCCCCTGCTCCAAAATATACACCTTCAAGCTCGACTGAAATTTGCAGCTGCCCACATGGACAAGCCAAATACCCTCTGGAGAAAAGTTTTATGGTCAGACGAGACAAAGATTGAACTATTTGGCCACAATGACAAGAGGCATGTTTGGAGGAGTAAAGGTGAGGCTTTCAAACCTAAGAACATTATAACAACTATCAAGTATAGTGGTGGTAGCATTATGTTCTGGGCTGTTTTGCTGCCAAAACCAAAATAAAAAAAACATGGAGCAGGACAAGTTCAAAAAATAAAACCCACATTTCAAACAAGAGTCAAGAGGCTGGTCAGGGGTTAGACCGTGGAGCAGTTCAGGGTGCCAACCTGAAGACCAGCAGAGGAGATGACACTGTTCAAGGGGCCGACCTGAAAACCAGCAAAGGAGACAATATGGTTCAGGAGGCTGGCCGGGGGGCAGCAGTGAAGACGAAGCAGCTGTTCAGGAGGCTGACCCAGGAGCTAGTGGCAAAGATGCATCAGAGCAGCTCAGAAGACTGCTTGCGGCATTGGAGCAGTTCAGGAGGCTGGCCCATAGGCCAACAGCAGAGATCAATGGGCCTCTCGGGAGGTCTGCAATGTAGGCAATGGAGACCCTCTGGTGGCAGGACAGGAGGCCAGTACCGAAGGAGACCAGGTTTTTCAGGAGGCTGGCAGTGAGGGAGACTCTCCAGAGGCTGACAACGGAGGAGGCAGAACCCCTCCAGTGGCTTGGCTGGTGGCCAGCGACGACGGAGGAGGATCCCCTCCAGTGGCTGACCTAATGGCTCAGGCTCAGGTGGTATGGGACCCTCAAGCTCGCAATCGGACCCCTTGGGCTCTGGGTGTTCGGGGACTGACCCCTCAGGCTCTGGGCGCTCAGGGACTGAACGCTCAGGCGCGTGGGACTCTCAGGCTCAGGCTCAGGATTGGGCCACTCTGGGCACTTGGGGACCGGCTCCTCAGCCTCAGGCAACTTGGGGACTGGCTTCTCGGCCTCAGGCTCCACCGCATAAGGTGTGGGGACAAACAAAAGTCTTTGAGCTGGCCCAGGCAGAGACAGAAAGAGGGAACTCTCTGACTATGGCTGGGGCTGCGCAGGGCACACAGTGTCAGGGAAGGTCCTAGTCCAGGGTACAGGAACTGGCTGGGGCCTACCGACCCTCCTCCCCAGAGCGGGAATGGGGTTGGGCCCGGCGTCGGCAGACAAGGGTGGAAAGGCAGACAGGCTCCCAGCATTGGTCTGTGGTGGAGGACAATGTCGGGGTCCTCCCCTCCTCTGGCAGGACAGGGGCTGTAGGCACCTACTTCGACGGGCCAGGCAGCAGAACCTCTGACAGGCCAGGCAGCGACGGCGTCAACGATATTGAGACTGGAAGGCTGAGCAGTGGCGGTGGCGGCATTGAGTTTGGAAGGCTAGAATGCTGGGAGGCAGTGGAGTCAAGGCTGGAAGGCTGGAAGGCTGGGTGGCGGCAATGAGTGATGTCGCTGAGGACAGAATGTACTGTCATGAAGTGGAGGAATTTGGACCCAAATGCAGACTCTCAGACAAAACAGGTGAAAGTAGAACTGACCTTTATTTGGGTTTAAAGCAAAGTCCATGAGGTACAAAAAAAAATCAACAGAAAACAACAGGAACCCAAAACAGTCCAAACACAAGGGTGGATTAGAAGACACTCTGACTAAAGACTAAGAGGAGGACAGCACTATATAATACACAGCAGGGCAATCAAGGGGATTGGAAACAGGTGGGGAAAAGAGAATACAGCTGATACTAATCACAGAAGGGAAGTAGAACTAAATACAAAGCACAAGTGACAAGACTATCAAAATAAAACAGGAAATGACATAACGAAGGAACACCTAACACAGAAACTGAAACTTAACAACAAAATACTGGGAACACAGGGGAGGCAGGATAGCCAAAAGAAGGAATACAATACTAACAAACTATAACCATAAACAGAAACTAGATGGCAAAACTAACTGAGCTCAAAATCCAAGGTTACTATAAATAACAAAACTCAACTGGCAAAAGAAAACACAAGCTCTGGAATAATGCATGAAAAGCAAACTAAGAGCAATAGAGAATACTAAATAGTAAATGGAACTAGAAAGTCCAAAAACTCAAAACACTGGGCCCAAAACCCAGGACCATGACACCCAGTTGTTTTTTAAAAAAAAAGTCATTAATGATGTGTGCTGTACATTCATTCCACCCTCGAAAAAGAACAGTTCAAAGAAATCAATAAAAGCCCAAAATGACCTTGACATCCATGCCCATGACGAGTGTATGAAAACCTCTGACCACAACTGTATGTATAGTTACCAATAATTGCATTCTCTTTGTACAGAATCCACAACGTTACATTATCCCAGTTTCTTTCAGAGTACTCCAGCTACCATACGTTTTTCAAAACAGGAATGATGTGTGTGATCCAAGTTTCTAAAATCAGGATATGTTTACACACACAATCAGAAAAATGGCGTTCTTTGAAAACGCAATCAGAACCACTATTCTTATGCTCTTACAACCTGCTGGTATACAACATATAGTGAGTTCTCAGTCTATTAGACGCATATCTTGTAAAGTAGAACACAAAAAATACTGCACTGCAGTGAACTGAGCTTCAACAGTACATGTCTGCATACTGGAGTCACAAAGATGTTGTTCTTCTCTCTGTGTGTACACTTTTTGTAATAATAAACATGCACCCAAGCTAACCCTAAAGGAAAACACAACATCAACAAAGTCCTCTCCTGAGCGCCTTAGTCTTAGTTTTGAGATATAAAACAGAAACTTATGAATAAGAAATGTGTAATATTTCAGCACAGTAGTGATATTCATGTAAGGAATGCCAGTTTCCTGGATATGGTGTAACATGGGAGGACTCAGCATGCTGCTCACACACCCACAAGGTTACAAATAAATCTGATAACTGACTCATCCAGTCACTCTGAAGCATCTCACTCATGTTTCTGACTCACTTCATGACCAAATATATCTCTGCCTGTACTGTTTGTAGCAATTACAGCTGCAATATGTTTTTATAACCTAACCCTGCTTTTAACCTCTCCACAACTTTATCCCTGACCTGTCTGGTGTGTTCCTTGGTCTTCATGATGCTGTTTGTTCACTAATGTTCTCTAACAAACCTCTGAGACCTTCAGAGAACAGCTGTATTTATACTGAGATTAAAGTACAAACAGGTGGACTCTATTTACTAATTTACTGAAGGCAATTCATTGCACTGAATTTTATTTAGGGGCATCAGATTAAAGGGGGCTGAATACTATTCAATTAAATTAAATTCAGTTTTATTTGTATAGCACCAAATCACAACAACAGTCACCTCAAGGTGCTTTATAATTTAGGGTAAAGACCCTACAATATACTAATGCACACCACACTTTTCAGATTTTCATTTGTAAAAAATGTTGAACACCATGTATCATTTTCTTTCCACTTTACACTTATGCGCTACTTTGTGTTGGTCTATCACATAAAATCCCAATAAAATACATTTAAGTTTATGGTTGTAATGTGGCAAAATGTGGAAAAGTTCAAGGGATATGTATGCTTTTTCAAAGCACTGTATGGCAGCCTCTTACTGTGACACTATCTGATACTGCATCTCCTCTACCTGTTCAGTTTTGTATCTTAAGAAGTTACTACCAGCAGTTGGAATAAGAACATTATATGTTTGAACAGTTGTACAAAATAAAACTTAAGTTGCCTTATTTTGAAATGTTTCTCCTTCCTAAGGTTATTGATATTTGTATAAAGATTTTCTATACTTATTGAGCATGTAAAGCACTTTTACAATACAAGCCACATTCCCCCATTTGTGCACACATATACAAAACTTTATTCTAAGGACTCTTCAACATGCAAACTGGAGGAGTCGCTGGAGGAGCTACTGTTCCCATCACTAGATGACCCCATTCTACCTCTTGAGCCACAGCTGCCCAAGATATTGCCAATAAAGAAATCGGTGTACTTTGAGGAATCTAAAATATGTAAAATTATTTTTTGTCCACCCATCCACCCATTGATGGGATGACAGTCAGCAAGCCCCGAAGACCCTCTGGAGAGTTGGCAGGCAGCCACCGATGGTGAAAGAGGCAGGAGCCCTCCAGAGGCTTGGCAGAAGGCCAGCAATGAAGGAGGTGAAGTTGCTCTGGAGGCTTGGACTTGATGTCAAAGTGAGGCTCTATAGCTTGTTGCTTAAATTGGCAATTACCCTTAAATAAAGACATTCAATAGAACATACATCACCTGTTGACACTTAGCATATGCAGAGAAAAAAGTAAAACAAGAAAGCCTGATCCAATAGTAACCCACTCCCAAGGCAGTCAAGATGCTTTGAAAGCTAAACAACCCTTTTTTCCAACTTCAACAGCAGACATCTGCTCTACAGCATAAGAACATGATGTCCTATTGTTAAGTCACTGATTAAAAATGTGTGTGATCCAGATGGAGAGGCCTGTGAACATTCCTTCAGATTATGTTACACCACATCCATTCAGTTATGCAAACCTGTGCCTTTCAGATTGAGCAGATTCCACCATGACATCACAGGGTGGTATTCACATTACTCCCTCAACACACATGCACTAACTTCTCAAACTTCACCACTGTTGAAGCTCAGCTCCATTTTAGTAAGACACTGGAAAATTACATCTAGGGCTCATGTTCAGGACATAAAATGAATTTACAGCAATTTAATGCTGAAAAAGGAATACTTCTTCATGTTAGTTTTTAGATATTGTTTTCATGCTGACTCACAAAGGTCACCTCTATCTGCTTTTGTAGGTGAAACACTGGCTCAGTGAGAAAAAGAGCACATGCTGTACAGATCCACAGGCTGAAAACAGCTCTGCAAGATGTGCTCACCGTGGAAGAGCTTCATATAATCCAGTGATTCTGAAAGTGTGGGTCACTGAGACTCGCATGTGGGCATGCAGAGCCACTGCAGGTGGGGCATGGACAACCACCTGAAAATTTAATTTCAATTTGAAAGTTGAATGAAAATTATACATTTGGGGGAATAAACAAGCTAATGCCATTTCCTGAACAACAGTACAGACAGCATGACAGCAGTCTGCATGCTTTTCGACAAAGAGGGATTGTAAGCCTAGAATATTTATAGAGAGACGTTATCTATCTGCCATGGTCACACAATACAGTCAGAACACTGTGTAATAAAAGATAACTCATACATCAACATGTGGTATATCTGTAAGACTACATGGAGACAGAATAAGACGATATGGAGCATTTCATTCAGTAAGGTCAGCTTGACACAGAAGTAGCAGAATCTTAAAACTTTCCATTACAGATATGGAATGTCAGCTGTGAGGCCTTGTATAGAGAGGTGTGTGTCTTTCCAAATCACGTCCAGTCAATTTAGTTTACCACAGGTGGACTCCAATCAAGGTGTAGAAACATCTCAGCAACGATCAAGAGAAATGAGGGCACCTGAGCTAAATTTAAATTTGTTTTGCAAAAGGTCTGAATTCTTATGCAAATGTGATATTTCAGTTTTGTATAGTTTTTTCTTTTTAATACATTTACAAAAAATCCTAATATTCTGTTTTCACTTTGTAATTATGGGGTACTGAGTGTAGTGTAGACTAATAAGGGGGAAAAAAAGAATTTAAACAATTGTAGCATCAGGCTGCAACATAACAAAATTGAAAAAAGTGAAGGGGGTCTGAATACTTTCTGAACCCACTGTATATTATATACAGTACTATGCAAAGGTCTTGAGCCTCATTTCATTGTATTTTATATATTTTGCTGGGAAAATGGGAACGAGGTGCAGCAATTTATTGAAACGTGCAAACATTCATGGATATACAGTATATAAAGCAAAGTCTGTACAATTCTAACAAACATAAAGTCAATATTTGTTATGATCACCTTTATTCTTCAGCACAGCCTGAACTCTCTTAGGGAAGCTTTCTTGTAATTTCTTTACGTAGTCGAATAGTTCTCCAAGCCTCTTGAAGGACATTCCAAAGCTCTTCTTTGGATGTTGGCTACCTTTTGTTCCCTGCTCTTTTATAAAGTGCCTTGAGGCACCTTGAGGCGACTGTTGTTGTGATTTGGCGCTATATAAATAAAATTGAATTGAATTTAATTGCTCTATCAAGATGATCCACCTGCTTCCATAATGTTGAGGTCCAGGCTTTGGGGAGGCCAGTCCATGACTGATAGTGTGCCATTGTGTGTTTTTCTATCTAGGTATGCTTTTACTCCATTGGCAGTGTGTTTGGGATCATTGTCATGTTGAAAAATTAAGCTGTTGCCAATCAGACGCTTTCCAGATGGTATTACATGGTGAATCAAAATATGACTTATATATGTACTTTTCTGCATTCATAATTCCATCAGTTTTGACAAGATTCCCAACACATCAGGTTGAAATCCAGCTCCAAACCATGACAGAGCCTCCACAGTGTTTTACAGAGGCCTGCAGACACTCACTGTCGTACCTCTGTCCTGACCTCCTCCATATATATTGATGATGGTTTGAGCCAAAAATTTCTAATTTGGATTTATCACCCAATAAGACCTGTTGCCACTGATTTACAGTTTAATCCTCTTAAAATTGTCAGGTCAAGGACTGTAATGAAAATCAGTGAAAAAGTAGCCAATGTTCAAAGAAAAAGTTTGAAAGACCCTCAGAAAGCTTGGAGAACTATTGCTCAAGACCATTTAGAAAAATACAAGAAAGGCTCCTTGAAAGTAAAATATAAAAGAATCTGGGGTTGCTCAAGACATTTGCAGGAACTTTGGAGACCCTAATCTGACAGGACATTTTTACTTGGATGGACAAAGACCCTTTCAGCTTTCAGTGTGTTTAGCTAGGCATTGTGTACCTGGTGACCAGGTGACCAGCAAGATGGTGCCTGTGTTTGGCTTTGCCTCTATCTCTGTCCATGTGTTTGTTTACCTCACGTGTTTTATCAGTCTTATTTTTACAGTTGTGTCCAGTGTCGTAACTCTCCAGACTCATGATCACCACTTGTCACTAATGATGATGCCATGGATGATTTTCAGAGTCAGCAAAACGGGGTTGCTTTTCTACCATCGCCTGAACACGATACGGCCCCCAGCATACCTCCATTGCTGCTGGTCATGTACCTGCCTTCACTTCAGAGGCCCCACCGGAGGAAGCGGGGGAAAGAGAGCCCACTTCCTTGTGCTGCTTCGTCAGCTTCAGAGAGAGACTTTGGAGAAGCTGATCTAAGGGAGCTTCATTCCTTGGCTGCTGCCAGTCAGGTTTGCCTGCAATTTGTCAGGCTTGGGCTGGTCTCCGTGCCTCCTTCTGTTTCCCACCTGGGTTGCCATCTGAAAGTGTGGAAAGTTACTGCTCATTGTGACAGGAACTCTGATTTGCTGAGCAGCTTATGCGTAATTTATGGTACCATGATTGTGTCAGTTTGTGTACGTATTTCCCTACGGACAGCATATGGAGAGGCGTTTTCCCACTGCAAATGTGCTCCCGTGCACTTCTCCAAAATCCCATCTGCACATTGCTGGACGTGGATGATGCTGCCTGTCAGTTGAATGCTGATTGGTTGACAAGTGGGCCGGAATGAGGGAAGGGAGCGACTGCGGAGTTCACCAGGAATGGGAGAAGTGCAAAAAATATATAACTAAAGAAAGAAGTCACTCACATTATTTAGGACTATGTCCCGGAGACTGTTCATTTTTCTGTGCACCACAGATTTCTGGCCAAGGAAATCCAGCCAAATATATATATATATATATATATATATATATATATATATATAAATCTCTCTCTCTTTCTCTT
>VUQI01053375.1:1758-12568 GCA_015106735.1 Paratilapia polleni | reverse complement strand
TAGAAGTAATAAATGCATGAACTAGTTTTTCAGCATCACTCTGAGACAGGATGCCTCTAATTTTAGAGATATTACGCAAATGCAAGAAAGCAGTCCTACATATTTGTTTAATATGTTTTTCTGTCTAGCATATATGTGTCCCTATTTTATCAAATCCTACATCACAAAGTGACTGTAAATTCAGGTGTATTTTCATTACTTCATTTATCTGAGAGAGAAAAGAACAGCTATGGTCACTTGTGTTCACATAAATCCAAAGAAGGCAATATTTCTTTTGTTCTGTTCTGTTTTTCTCAAGCAAAGTTACTAATTTTTCAAAGGTCTTTTCCAGATAGGTTTATACCCTGGATCCACTAATGATTTTGTTTACTGTTATACTTCTACTTCAGTACTTATTTTAGTACTTTTACTTGATTACAGTTTTTTGCGCACCTCTGTATAAATCTCATTTGAAGAACAAATGTTGCATTTATTGTTCAGTGCATTTTTCTCCTCCCGCCCTCAGGTGACCCTCCTCCATGTGGAAAGTGACCAAGAGCTGATGTCTGTTCATACATTCAGAGTTGACAGCTCAGTTAAAAATGTCATCCTACATGTCTCTGGCACTATGATAGAGTGTATCCTTACCAGCCCATCAGGTAACTCTCACATCACGCACTCAAAAGTGGCAGCAACAGAACAAATTTATTAAACCACCACCCAATGTAAGGTTCATGCCACAGCTACCCTAAATTAACAGTACTGGTAATTACCAAAATCATTTTTTATGTTTCTGTAATGATTAATCTGCCAGTATGCACAAGCTCTTTAATCAAAATAATATTTTTAATGCTAAAATGTAATTATTGTTATATAATTATATATAATTACTTTCAAATTTACTGTTTTACAAAAAAGCAGAAAAAAAAGTAAAGCACATTATTATTTGTTGATTAAGATGACAAATTACAGTTATTTACTTGCATCCCTGAACAGAAAAATGAGTTTTAGTGGTTGAATGTTTTGCTTGATTCATTTCTGACTTCTCAGAGAAGTCCAGTGTGCCGGCTCAAATTTGGGTATAAAAAGGTGAATTCAGTATGAAATTCCTCACTCCTGTTCAAAATGGTAAAACATCGAGAACTCACTGAAAAGGAAAGAGTCCACATTAAAGCACTTTGTGATGCTGGATGGTCTTGTTTTTATGACAGCTGGTCTAATAAAATTGTTTAGCGCTGTATATAAGCTATTGATGAAAGTTATATCTAGACAGGGTTTTTTTTCCCATATTGAGAACCATTTTATGAGTGCACTATACTTGCTTGAAATTGTATGCAATTAGTCTCATAAACTATATTGTAAAGATCAGTCATTGCTACTTTTCTTCTTTGCGTTTGATGATAAAATAAGCCCAGCTGTTTATGCTTCTCTTCTCAGACCAAAGCCAGTCTCTGCTGAACGAGCAAGGCCTCCTTGCAGCACTGGAGCACTTCCAGGGACTGTACCGCATCAGCCTGTTTCCTCCTTTACAGGCTGGCCAGTGGAAACTGCGAGCCAAGAGTGACGGGCACCTCACTGTCAATGTAATAGGTAAAAGAAACAATATGGAGGGCATCAAGCTGATCAAATGGCAGATATTCCTGTTTAATGTAACTGCAGCTCTACTGTGTTATGATCTGCACTAACAGGTGACAGCAGTGTTGACTTCCTGTATTATTTTGCAAATGTAACCAATGAGACACACCCGGGTCTGGCCAGAGTGGAGGGTAATCCCATAGCAGGTGATGGATTTAGATGAATTTACATAACAATAATCATGTATTAGTGACAGCATATAGTATGTTTCACTATTAGGAATGTACCCTTATGATTTTCAGGTGTTCCTGCCTTTCTGGTAGTGGTGGTTACAGGCCTGGCTTCAGATGAGGAGGCATCTTTTAGTCATGCAACACTGCTGGGAGCTGAAGGGGAGAGTCTTCAGCAGGTGAAGCTGAATTCCTCCTCTTCATCCATCTATTCCTTGGAGGAGCTGGTGGGCTTGGTGGACCCTGTTCCCACAGTTCCCTTCTGCATTCGACTTTCAGGCCAAGACAGCAGAGGAAACAAACTGGAGAGGGTTTCCACAGAGATGGTGCAGCCCACTCACGTTCAGATACAGGTAATCATTTGCAGCAATGCTGAACAGGTCAGGGACTGCCTTCTACTCTAAGGTTAGTATAGTTCAGCTCTGTTACTCTGTTCCTTGATTTATGTATGTCCATTTCTCAATTTAAACTTATATTTTAAAAACTGTGGAAAAAAACTGACAGAAAAATACCACTCGCTTCAGTTCCCTTCAGCTTCAGAGAGTTTTAGTATCTTTTGGCTCATTTTTTCAGCTTTATTGTTTTGGTTCAGTTATTTCAACACACAGTAGGCAGCTCTTTCCAGATAAAACGCTCTGATAACCCAGACTGCTCATACAGGACCAGATGGCATAAAAGTTACTGATTACCTGAAGTATCTTAAGATGTAAAGTGATGACCTTTCCTTGACCAGTGGCCCATGCAGTTTTCACACAGTCCATTTTACACATTGTTTATCTTCACCTCTTCAGGTGTCACCTGTCCCCCACCTCGTGCCTGGTCACAGTGGAATGGTGAACTTTGACATCTTAAATCACGGTCCGGAACGACTCTTTAGTTTGACAGCTGATGACAACTTTGGATATCTTCACACAAGAGGGCTGCACAGGTAGAGCGAAAAGTAAATAAATACATCTTGCTCAGGTGTGGAGAGAACAGCAAAGAACTTATGTTGCCTCCCTGTTTCTTTTGTGTCCTTCGCTGGCATTCACTTTATAGTAATGTACAGGAAATAGTGTGATTTGTACACTATTTAAACTAAATAAGGTAGCAAAACAGAATAATTTTGGAGCAATTATCAAATCATACAGTACTGTACAAAATTTTTGGGCCACTCCTCATTTCTTTATATTGTTCTTCCAATGAGCCAGACTTGGAATTTTTTTTAAGTGGTCTTGAGCAGTAGTTCTCCAGGCTTTCTGAAGGTCTTTCAAAGTTTTCCTTTGGACATTGGCTGCTTTTTCAGTCATTTTCAGTCCAGTCCTTGAACCTGACCATTTTCAGAAGAATGTTGTTTTGTTTTTGTTGTTTGTTAAGCCACTTAACACTGACCTATGACTCATTTAAAGCATAACAAGGCACCTAACTCAAGGGATGAACCAGTGTTGTGTCTACACATAACAGACAACTTAGAAAAGAACCAATTTTAAATTGCACCTGTTGCAAAAACACATAACTTTTTCCCTTTCTTTAGCTGAATCTATGAAAAATGCCAAAAATAACAGTTTGACTGGCATAAAATAATATCTTTTCACCAATAAAGTCATTTTCAAAGAGCTATTAGCCAAAAGCTTGGCATATCTCAGTATGGTGTGCAGTAAATCCTTAAAAAAAATCTGAGGAAACTGGACAAGTGCAGGCCAAAAGAAGAAGTGGCAGGCCTAAAAACTATCTACAGCAGACGAACAGTAAGTGTCCTTAAGAAACAGGAACAAATCCAGCAAAGACCTGACACAGGACCTGAGAGATGCATCTTGGCCTTTCAGTTGATCCATCTACTGTTTGCCAAAGCCTTATCAGAAATGGTCTCAGTGGAAGGGTGGCTGTCAAGAAGCCATTCTTAAGGAAGGGAAACAGGGAGAAAAGGCTGAGGTATGCCAAATTACACAAGAACTGGACTGAAAATCAGTGGCAACTGGTCTTATGGAGTGATGAACCCAAATTTGTAATTTTTGGATCGTATTGTTGTCAATATGTACGCAGGAGGTCAGGAGAGAGTGCAACTGTGAGTGTCTACAACCATCTGTAAAATACGGTGGAGGCTCTGTCATGGTTTGGGGCTGCATTTCAGCCAGTGGCGTTTGGGATCTTGTCAAAATTGAAGGAATTATGAGCGCAGAAAAATACATTCAGATTTTGATCCACCATGCAATACCATCTGGAAAGCGTCTGATTGGCAGTGGCTTCATTTTTCAGCATGACAATGATCCCAAACACACTGCCGATGCAGTAAAAGCAAACCTGGATAGAAAAACACACAATGGAACACTGTCATGGATTGGCCTCACCAAAATGACTGGGCAGCCAACATCCAAAGAAGAGCTTCTCTTTAAGAAGCTTGGAGAATTATTCCTGAAGACTACTTAAAGAAATTACAAGAAAGCTGTCTAACAGAGTTCAGGCTGTGTTGAAGAATAAAGGTGGTCATACCAAATATTGACTTTCAAGCTCATTAGCTCTTGTATACTGTATTTCCATGTATGTTTGCACGTTTCAATAAATTACTGCACCTGTTTCCCATTTTCCGAGCAAAATATAAAGAAATGAGGGGTGTCTCGAGACTTTTGCACAGTACTGTGCAAAAATATATATTTGTAAGCATATATGTGAAAAAATGTGATTTTTACAGTTAGTGTTTTTGCCCTTCAGGTTCTCTGTAGCAGAACAGGGGTCTTTCCGTGGCCAGGTGTACTTCCACACTCCTGCTACAGCTCAGGCAGGGGTGACAGTCACGCTTACACTCACTGTGCATGATTTCGATTCTCCTGATTCAAATTATGCAGTGGTCTACTTGACTGTGGTCCCCCCGGTGAGCAATAATCAAAAAACTGCAGGATATTCTGCCTTTTATGCCTAAGTCTCTGTGCTTTTTTGCTTTTCCTGCATATGATGATTTTCTCTGTTGCCAACAGGATCCGGACACGTCCTCACCATCTTGCTCTGCTGCTCGAGTCCAGTCTAACTGTTCTACAATTTGCAATGTGTCTAGCTGGAGTGTGTCCCTTGTGGTTTCAGACATCGGCCGCTCTGGCCTTGATGTTCTCCAGCTGCAGAAGGGTGAAGGTATTCTGACTTTATTCCACAGTCCCCCACCCTCAGAGGACAGTCTTGGAGAGCCTGGCTTTGACCAGCAACGGATACAGAGAGACAAGACAACCAAAGGAGGCCACCACCACCATCACCAGCACAACCACAAGGCCAGATTAGAGGCAGGAGACCCCCCTTTGAATGTTTCTGAATGGGGACTAGATTCATCTCAGCCACTGTGGGTGAGATACACATCCAGCTGCTGCTCTGATCAGGCAGAGATGCTGGTTTGGGACAAAGCTGGAAATATGAAGCGCTGCCATCTAACACCTGGTCAGAAGAACCAGCTACAAAATAGGAATACAGAAACCAGTGGAACTGGACAGAAAAAGCCTGCAGGCTTCTTTTTCTTGCTATTAGGCCTGCTGTGGTTTCCTCTGCTTTAGGCTGATTGATTACAAATGTTTTGCAGGTCAAAAGTATCTGTTGATCACATGATTCCATCAGTCCAGACAGTGAAGATACAAAGCTTGTTCTTCTTAGAGGACAAAATCTGAAAAAACAATGAAGTGCACTTAAAGCAAAGAAATGCTGATATTGCTCATGTTTTTTCCTGCTGTTCTTAAAATGCACTTAGTAAAGAATAATTCATCTTTTAGTGCTCTCCCTTTTATTTGGCTACAACTCGATTTGTATATGAAAGTTTCCAATCTGGGAAAAAGTAGAAACCACATGAATACCATGAAGCAATGGATGAGTAACTCTACATTTGTCTACACAGACCTCAAATCCAAACCCAACGAAGGTACAGTAAGAAGGCTGGAAACAGAGAATTTTTGAGTTGTGCAACTTGTTTATATTTAACTGAAACATCACATGCCACAAGGACATATTGAGGAACCTTCCTTTTGAGCTTCAGCTGAAGAATTTTAAAGTTTAACTACTTTCTCATGACCCCAATTTTCAATCCTTCATCTTTCCTGTCGCAAAACCCTGTTACTCAGTTATTCATTTGAAATTCAGCCCCCCAACCTCAGAGGACAGCCTTGGAGAGCCTGGCCTTGACCAGCAACAGATACAGAGGGACAAAACAACCAATGGAGGCCACCACCAGCACAACCAAAAGGCCAGATTAGAGAGACGAAACCCCCCTTTCACCCCTCTGCACCATCACACATGATATTATATTATTGTATTATATTATATATAATATAATTATATCTCCTTTTGTGCTTCAACTGCAGGGTTTTCACTCACAGTTTAGCTGCTTTCTCATGACCCCACATGGTTTCTTTTAAATCTTTACCTTGACTATCATAAATGATTAACAGCCATACCTTAGCACAAACACGCCTGTTACAATAAATTTTAATCGCTCATATATCTGTGATGCATCTTGGAACACATAAGAATAGAACACGAAATCTACATTTTTTTGGTTAAAAAGTGACAGCTTTTTAACCAAAGTTGTACATGAAACCAATACTCTAAAATTTATTCTCGGCCTGGAGTTAATTAATATTTCCACTGAAAACTTATTAACTGATGGGGCAGTTGCTCATTACTCGACGGAATTTAGCAGAGAATATAAAAGCGGTGATAACAGGGGCACAAAGCACAGAGGTACCACTGGGTGCACCCTGAAGTTTTGGGTATGTTGACAAGAAAATGTGCACAAAAAGACATGCAACCAGAGGTAGAGGAGCGAGGACAGTGGGGAAGTAAGGTGGAATTTCTCCTGGCTGTGGCTGGAAATGTTGTTGGCCTGGGGAACGTGTGGAGGTTTCCTTACCTCTGTTACAAAAATGGAGGGGGTAAGCAAACAAGAAGCTCACTACACTCTCAACACTTATGTTTCGTTTACTTAATATATTTATTTTAAATTTAATAACCGAAAGTTGTGTTTGTGTTACAGGATTTTGCTGACTGTATGTAGCATGAGTACATTAAACTGTAAAACTGTACATTAGATTGTACGCAAAAAGAAAAAAAGTCATCAATGAATCTTTCACTTGACACTGATTAAGGTGAAACCCTTTCAAACACACAACAGTGTCTGAATAATTTAGATGGTAACGTTTCAAGCAAGATGAAGTTACTCAACAAGTAGACCTGTTATACAATTTGACTTGTTTTCAAATTATTTCTTAGACTGACTTAAAGGTCCTTGGTTAAAGAACAAAGGAATTATCAGCCACAGTGAAGAACAAGCAAATCTTCAGTATTTTTGGTTACGAGATGACAAAGTCAGTGTAGTTATTCTCTCCTCTGATTTATTATTTGCTTGGGCAGCAGTCCAAAGTCTATTGTCGCTCATTTCACAGAGATTTGCTAAATCATGACTGGAAGTGTATCTTCCAACTCTATCAATACTGTAAGAAATGTAAATCTTAGATGGTTGAGGTAGCTCAAGTGATACCTGTAGGTGAGGCCAAGCAGGACTGTTCATCTGTTTGAAGCATTTTGGATCTTGCAGCACTTTGACTCCCTCAAATCTGATGCCAGCATCCAAAGGAAGATCTGTGGACTCTGCTCCATTGAATTCAACAGCACCGAGTCCCCAGGAAGCTTGTTTGCTTGCACCAGGATCATTTGTATCAAAATGGAAGAAAACAATAGTAATATATAAGAACCTATCTGTCTCTTGTAGTTTTCATTGCTAATTCAACTTTCACAAATGAATAAAAACTCTAGAAGTGCAAGTTAGTAGTAAAACCTGCCTTTAACAATTTTAACATAGTATGAGAAACTGACACATATGGGTCTTCCATTAGATTGTGGTGCATTTTAAATAACTTTAATTAATTAGTAAAGTAATTAATTACTTTAATTACTCAGCTGTGTTGTCCTGAAACTATACACCACATCCATGTTTATTTTAGAGTGTGCTTCTTACCCAGAAACTGCACAACAGGTATGTTTGTTGTGTGTGTTGTAAATTCAGGTGCATTCCTGGTGCCTTATCTGGTATTTGTGGTAACATGTGGCGTACCTCTGTTCTTGCTGGAGACAACTGTGGGGCAGTACACCCAGGAGGGCGCCATCACCTGCTGGAGGAAGCTATGCCCACTGGCAGAAGGTATACTGTTCAGGACAAGCACATTAGTTAACGTTAAATCCATTCTGAACTTATTACAGCACTGAAGTTAACATTTTGTACCTGAATTGAAAACAAACAGAGATTACTGACATGTTGTTTTAAAAACTAATTGTGAGTCATTTACTATTTTATCTTAAAGGAACAACATGTAATATTTCTGCATTTAAATTTCTAAAACTTATTAGTTAATATGTATATTTTTTTGTCTCATATAAATTATCTCAAAATCTTTCCAACAATGTTCCAACCAGAAATACTCAGTTTTATTTAATGTGAGGGTGTATTTCATGTTGGTCAGCTGTAAAGGGTGTCATACCCCTTTACTCCAGCTACATTCCTAATGGTTACAACAATGTTCAACACACTCATTATTTATTTTAGTAAGATTTTTTTGACCATGAATAAAAGGCACTGGACTACCCCAGGATTGAATTCTACAAATAACATTAGGCACTGTACTCTACTCACCTAATTTTAAGTTAGCAATTAGCAATGAAATGCCTGCAGCCTAAAAAAAAAATTAGGCTTTAAAGTTATGGATTACTAGTGGCCACTGACAAAATGCATGGTTTGCGGTAATTATTTGTTTTTAATTGTACTTACAGACAATTCAAGAAGTCTGTGATTCAGTTTCAGTGAGTCAAATTCTGGTAAATCTTTTGTAATTTATCTGGTACTAATTAACCAACATAACTAGGACGCTAACTAGCATTAATTGAAAGCTTAACAAATAACATTTTCAGCCATAATGCCAAAGTCAAGGCTTCAAAACAGGAGAAAACAAATAGGCGACATCCCAGTGGCTACATCTATTTTTATATACAGTCTTTGTTAATATAATGTTAGCTAATATTACTTGTAGATTTTTATTAGAATTTAATGATATTGTATTTAGCTAAACTTTAATTATCTAAAAAATAATTTCTGCTTTAGTTCCTTGTAAATCTATAAGGAGCCACAATGAGCTATAATTCAATTTTAAGATGTTTACTTTGGAGTTATCAAGTCATAAAAAAAACTATATGCACATGTTGCCACACACTAGTCTATATTACAGGGAGCATCAATAACACATATGTCCTACTTTTCTTTGCAAGAACTAGAAATTACATTTGTATGAAATTTAAATTAAATTATCTTTTCACATTGTGGGTCTTACATCCTAACTCATGTTAGATACTTTTTCATCAGCAGTGGTGGTGAAGACAACAATTCCCATGATCCCATGCTATGACACAAAATATACGCTCATCAGACACTTTATTAGGTATGCCTGTTCAACTGCTCATAAATATCTAATAAGCCAATCACACGGCAGCAACTCAGTGCATTTAGGCATGTGGACATGGTCAGGATGACCTGATGAAGTTCAGCATGAGGAAGGAAGAATGAGGAAGAAAGGTGATTTAAGTGAATTTAAACCTAACATGGCTGCCAGAGGGGCTGGTCTGAGTATTTCAGAAACTGCTGATCTGCTGGGATTTTCCCACACAACCATCTCTAGGGTTGACAGAGAATGGTCTGAAAAAGAGAAAATATCCCGTGAGCAGCAGTTCTCTGGGTGAAAATGCCATTTTGATGCCAGAGGTCAGAGGAGAATACCCAGACTGCTTAGAGCTGACAGCAAGACAACAGTAACTCAAATAACCACTCATTACAAGCACAGTATGCAGAAGAGCATCTCTGAATGCTCAACAACCTTGAAGCAGATGGGCTCCAGCAGCAGAAGACCACACCAGATGCCACTCCTGTCAGTTAATAACAGGAAACTGAGGCAACAGTTTCCACTGGCTCACCAAAATTGGACAATAGAAGACTGGAAAAACATTGCCCGGTCTCATGAGTTTCGATATCTGCCACAACACTGATAGGGTCAGAATTTGGCATAAACAACATGAAAGCGTGGATCCATCCTTGTATCATCAATGGTTGAGACTGGTAGTGGTGGTGTAATAGTGTGGGGGATATTTCCTTGGCACACTCTGGGCCCCTTAGTACCAATTGACTGTTGTTTAAACATCAAAGCCTACCTGAGTATTGTTGCTGACCATGTCCATCCCTTTATGACCACAGTGTATCCATCTTCTGATGGCTGCTTCCAGCAGGCTAACACACCATGTCACAAAGTTCAAATCATCTCAAAGTGATTTCTTGAACATGACAATGAGTTCCCTGTACTCAAATGGCCTCCATAGTCACCAGATCTTAATCCAATAGAGCACCTTTGGGATGTGGTGGAACAGCAACTGTGTGATGCTATCATGTCAATATGGACCAAAATCTCTGAGGAATGTTTCCAGCAGCTTGTTGAATCTATGCCACGAAGAATTAAGGCAGTACTGAAGGCAAAAGGGGTCCATCCTGGTGCAAGCAAGGTGTACCTAAAAAAGTGGCTGGTGAGTGTATATTCATGCGGTGCTTTAATCTGTCCACAAAGATTTAACAAATACTCCCAAGTAAATCACAGTCAGCTAGTGGAGTGTGTACATCAGTACAAATACCTGGGAACTATTATTGATGACAAACTGACATTTGAACATCATGTTGATGCGGTGTGTAAAAAAGCCCACCAGCGGCTGCATTTCCTTCGATTGTACTTTTATGAGAATGTTTTACTCATGTTTTATTGAATCTGTTCTTACCTTTACTTTTATTAGTTGGTTTGGTCTTCTTAGCATTAAAAACAAAAACAGACTTCAGGGTATTGTGAAGGTGTGTTGCAAAGTGGCAGGCACCACTTTAAATGAACTTTCAACACTTTACAATTTGAGGGTTCTAAGCAAGGCTCGGTCAATTCTTGCTGAATCGTCTCACCCTCTGGCGTTGGAGTTTGAGCTGCTTCCATCTGGCCGCAGATATA
>VUQI01053353.1:5073-21363 GCA_015106735.1 Paratilapia polleni | reverse complement strand
TGTGATTTTACGTGGCCTACCACTTCGTGGCTGAGTTGTTGTCATTCCCAATCACTTCCACTTTGTTATAATACCACTAACAGTTGACTGTGGAATCTTTAGTAGTGATGGATGGTATGTGGTATGGAAAATTTCTCTTGCTAAACATAAATGTCCAATGCCGTATTTCCATTAACATCTTATCAGTCTTTGTCATTATTTATGCCAGTTTTCCCTTTCTGTCATAACCTCCTTTCCCTGCTTTTCCCTTTAAGTACCTTGCTTACATACAGCACTGTTCAAAAGTCTTGAGCCACCCCTCATTTCTTTATATTTTGCTTCCAAGGAACCAGACTTTCTTGCAGTTCTTTAAAGTGGTCTTGACAATAGTTCTCCAGGCTTTCTGAAGGTCTTTCAAAGTTTTTCTTTGGACATCGACTGCTTTTTCCACTCATTTTCAGTCCAGTCCTTGTACGTGACCACTTTCAGAGGAATGTTCTTCTTTTTGTTTGCTTGTTAAGCCATGTAACACTGACCTATGAGTCCTTCAAGCATAAAAAAGGCACCTAACTCAAGGGATGCATCAGTGTTGTGTCAACACATAACAGACAACTGAGCAAAGAACCAAAGGCTGCTAGCACTTTGTTGCTAGCAGCCTGTTGTAAAAACACGTAATTTGTTCCCATTTCTTTAGCTGAATCTATGAAAAATGCCAAAGATAACACAGTTTGAGTGGGATAAAATAGTATTTTTGCATCAACAAGATGATTGCCAAAGACCTATTAGCCAAAAACTTGGCATATCTTAACATGGTGTGCAGCATGTCCAGTGACAACAGGTTTTATGGAGTGATGAATCCAGATTTGAAATTTTTGGTTCAAATCGTCATCAATATGTACAGCGAAGGTCAGAGGACAGGTACAACAGTGAGTGTCCAAAGCCATCTATAAAACATGGTGGAGGTTCTGTCATGGTTCAGCCAGTGGTATTGGAGATCTTGCCAAAATTGATGGAATTATGAACGCAGAAAAGTACTGTCAAATTTTGATCCACCATGCAATACCATCTGGAAAGCATCTGATTGGCAATAGCTTCATTTTTTTTCAGCATGACAATGATCCCAAACACACTGCCAATGCAGTAAAAGCATACCTGGATAGAAAAACATACAATGGAACATTATCAGTCATGGATTGGCCTCCCCAGAGCCCAGACCTCAACATTACTGAAGCAGTGTGGGATCATCTTGACAGAGAACAGAACAACAAAGAGCTCTGAATGTCCTGGAGAAGCCTGGAGAACTATTCCCGAGGACTACTTAAAGAAATTACAAGAAAGCTTGCCTAAGAGAGTTCAGGCTGTGGTGAATAATAGAGGTGGTCATACCAAACATTATGGATTGTCTTTCCATGTATGTTTGCACATAAATTGCTGCACCTATTTCCCACTTTCCTAGCAAATACTGTATATAAATGAAAGAGGGGAGGATCAAAACTTGTGCACAGTACCGTATGTGCTTCTTACACTGAGGTCAGACTACAGGTAAAATAGGAGGTGAGGAAAATGTGGATGGATGCATGATGAGGGAGTGTTAATGCATTCATATGTGTTTGTTCATGGTAGTCAGGAAGTGTGAGGTAGAGCGTATAATTGGAAGAGAAAAATACACAGGCAGGCAGATTCCCATCTGGTCCTGGTGAAATTAGTTAAAACTAAATGCAGATGGTTGCTTTGGAAAGTAGTATAATCTGGTCATATGACTTGACATACGGAACTCACGGATGAGTTTGCTGATTCAAGTCAATTCTTTAAGCTCAGCTCAAACTGCTGTAATCAGTGACTGCAATTTGTACTTTCTTCCTTTTGAGGCGAAGTTGTTGAATCACATTTAAAAGGAATACTATCCAACATTCAAAACCATTGGATGCTCCACTGGAGCATAAGCATCTCAAACCAACACAAACAGGATTGTCAGGCAAATCTCCCCTCTCATCCACCCTTGTCCTGCAGCGAGAGTACTGGAACTGGAAAGGGAACATCTTATTTCTCCCATATTAGCTTCTCTTCATCTGTTCCCTTGTTAAATCCAGAATTCAATTTAAAATTCTTCTCTTCGCATACAAGGTCTTGAATCATCAGGCCCCATCCTTAAAGACCTCATAGTACCATGTTATTCTAATGGAGCACTTCGCTCTCAGAGTGCAGGTTTACTTGTAGTTCCTAGAGTTTCCAAAAGTAGAATGGAAGGTAGAGCTTTCAGCTATCAGGCCCATCTCCTGTGGAACCAGCTCCCAGTCTGGATTCGGGAGACAGACACTCTCTCTATTAAGATTAGGTTTAAAACTTAAAGCTTATAGTTAGGGCTGGATCGGGTGACCTTGGCCCATCCCTTAGTTATGCTGCTATAGACTCATGCTGCATGATGCACTGAACACGTCTTCTCCACTCCTGTCTTTTCATTACCCAATTTATTCTCTTCTCTTCTCTTTCCCTTACCTCTTGAACCAGTCACGGCAGATGGTTGCCCCTCTCTGAGCCTGGTTTCTTCCTGTTAAAAGGGAGTTTTTCGTTTCCACTGTCGGCAAGTGCTTGCTCATAGGGGGTTGTCTGATTGTTAGGGTTTTCCCTCTAATATTGTGAGGGCTTTACCTTACAATATAAAGCACCTTGAGGCACTTGTTGTTGTGAATTGGAGCTATATAAATAAATTTGAATTGAACTGAACTTTTGCTAATTAATGCAATTAGCTAAGATGTTCCACCAGGTGTTTTATTTATTTTTATTATTACTAATTTTCAAATCATTGCATTCTGTTTCTCTTTATATTTTACACAGCATGCAGTTTTTTGAAAATGGCTTTGTATATTGTTCCCTTGCCACATCTACAAATTTTTGAAACCCTCGCTATTTTATTCTACTCATGTTCCCACAGGACACTACTGTAAGAGTGAGAGAAGAAGATGAAATGACACCACAAGTGGGCACAGAAGAATAGCAGTGTCTACACTGAAGTGAAGTCTGAAGTACTGTACCAAACAGAGCAGCACCCAAATTTAAAAAAAAACTGTAATATGAATCACAATTGTGATGACAGAAAAGAAGACATACGTCAGAATGTGAAGAGAGCACAGCTCAGAGGGTGGGCAGGTTAAAAGGTTTGCTGCACAAACGGCAGGGAGAAGTTTTATCCCTGATACACAGAGGCAGAGAAACAGTGGTTCCTAGCCTAAATCAGTTACAATGTATGTGATTTCAGTCACTTGCTTGATTGACAATTCCTGAGTTGTACTGTTCGTGTTTGTGTACATGTGTTTGTGCGTGTATGTGCACATTCTTATATTTTTCAGTTACACAAGGTGCCCTTGATAGAGTGATCATTTTGTACCATAGTTGGGTTTGTGTGTGTGTGTGTGTGTGTGTGTGTGTGTGTGTGTGTGTGTGTGGTTTTCCCCTGCTACTACCATCTGTCTCTATTGGCTGATGATCATCTATCCCCCATTAACTGTCAGTCACTCAGTTCCCTGTCGACATCTCACTGTCTGAGCTGCAAAGCTACATCACTGTACCTTCTGTGGGTAGTTAAAATTTTGAACACCTATGGCATGACTCACATATATTGACCTCATTATAATGTGTGTGTGTGAGAGAGAGAGAGAAATATTTAAACACAAAACTAAAATAAAATAAGAGTCTTGGAATGCCACAAAATTTGGAGATTTCAAAACTTGAGGAGGAGCATGCAAACTGAGGTATGTGGAACAAGGAAACGCATCACACCTTGAGCATTTTAAATGACTGCAGAGGAATTTACAACAGAGCCATGTCAGTCAGTGATAAAGCTCCCTTGCGGCATCTTTTCTTAAAAGCTTGAACAAGCTGTTCCCTTACAGTTTAGCACCATTTTGCTGTTCACTGTGAACCCTGAAGAAAATCAGCTTTATGGGAAATACAAACAACACAATGATGTTTCCAACAGATTAGGAGTACAGTTCTTTAGATTGCTACCTTCGAGTGTGGTTTTGGATAGAGCAATAATAACCTCCGGTGATTCATTACACAGTATTTACTTTATGTCAACCTTATCTGCTCCGCAGCACATAGCATTCTACAATAAGAACAAATCATGTGATCCTGTTTAATTATCACTCAATTTTTCTCTTGCATTTTTATTTTGCATCCTCGTATCACCTACTGTATTTTGCCTTAACTCTTAGTATCCCTTTCCTCAGTCTCTCTTTACCCCATCCCCCATTTTTTTTCTTCAGAAAAATTACATTTGGGTCTTCTGAAATATTTATGTCTTAGTCATAGTGCTATAACCATGAATCATACATCTGAAAAAACTGGGAGAAAGAAAGAGGCAAAGGGAAGGGTAAACAAGGGAAAGGAATGAAATGGATACAAATGCAATGCAGGAGGAACAGCAGAGATATGGCAGGGGTTCAGGAGGGGGTGTACGCCAAGAGGACAGAGTCATTGCTAGGAGCCAGAGGTGTAAAGGGCAGAGAGAGAGAGAACAAGAGAAAGAATGGCAGAGGGATGAATAGACAAGAAAAGCAAGAGAAGTAGGAGAAGTTGGGCAAGTCTCACACAGCGCTTTGAGATTTCCTTAACAGAGGCTTTGGCAACAGCAAGTGCAGTTTAAGAGTACAGGCTACTTTATCAAAAAGCCATTTTATCAAGAGGTAAAATTAGTGCCTCTGGTAACAATGCAATCAAAATTGTATTCTTTGAAAAGATGACTGTTAAATATTACAGTCACGTGATACTGCTACTGCAATCTGATTTCATGCTGCAACAGCACACTAAAGCTGATTATCTTGCTGAGAAGTGAGAGGTGTGCAGCCTGTCCCTCTTCATCTAGCAGCTCACTGTGGCTGCTCGCTTGTGGTCTTTTACGCCCCACACCACCACCATCTGAATGCCATGAAGCAGCAGCAGTAGTAAGAAAATTTCAGTTCTCAACCAAATACATGCTGCAACTCACAAGTCCACTTCTACATTCGCATGACATGCTTCCCTCACTGCAACAAACATATAGCACACCCTTTTAATCACGGTGGTGTACTTAAGCTGTCAGTTCTCCTCATTCTTTTGCAGCGTCCAAACCAGGTGGTGAAAAGACAAATAGGTCAAGTTCACCTTGCACAATTCAGAGTGACAGAAAGGCTGCAGTGAACACTTCAAATTTTTATGCAACTTTGACTATGAAGATCATTTTACATGTGCACTGCAAAAAATTCTACTCCACTCTCTGGTGAGAAACCATGTCGACGCATCACAAAACTTCTTGGTTATGTTTAGGAAAAAGCCATGGTTTGGCATAAAATACACTTTTTCCACAAAGTTTACCACATATTTATCAACATATCAGACAGTTACATTTTTTTTTCATCTGCAACCAACTTCTCCACTTTCTTTGTTATCATTGTCCAGCAGCAGTGACAATTCCAGCGGAGAACATTTGCTACTGAGGCACTTCTTTTGAAGTCTATTGTACTCCCTCTCATATTGAAAAATGTTGCTAAAGCATGAACCACTACATTCAAATGTGACGCCTAGGGGTCCTGTCCAATATGCAGCAAAATGAAAATGAGACTACCCTCGCTTATGACCTTTTTCCACAGGCCACTGATTGCTTTAATTTTTAGAATGAAACCACTTCCACTTAACATAGAGTTTCCTCTTTTTAACTTTCTACTATTGTTTTTTTTATTTGGTGGTGGTAGTGGGCAGGGTGTTGGGGGCACAGGAAACTTCTTGGTCGCGTCCTAGATTTTTCCACCACAGGTTTCCACGATACTCCTCGTTGCTGTAGCCTACTCTGACTCGCTAAGCTCTGGCAAACCAATCATTGCTGCCTGACATAAAACACATTGCTACTGGTGCACCAGTGTGGAAATGTAAACTCTGCTTAACTGTGAGCAACTGAGAGCTTAACCTGCCACTGACGGGCTTAAGGTTAATTTATATGTGAAAAGTCTTGCATTCCAGTGTTAAGTGGCAGCTTTAAGTAAAAATGCAGCCATAATATGCAAGATATACTGTATATGGGGCACAACAAATCACATTTGTTTTATGTGCATAACCTGCTCATGTAGTCAGTTATTAAAATTGTGTTAGGGTTAGGTCTGAAATGACCTTCAGTGTTAGCATTTCAAAGGTATACTTCAGGTGCAATGTTTTTAGAAAAGCAGGGCAATGTCCCATTATCCTCCAAGTTTTGTTTAGACTTTGCTAAGTCGATAATGCAACAATTCCTTTAGCATTGACATCATGAGATTTTCTCATAGACATACAATGTCAAGATAATACACACTCATATTTTACAAACATGCATGCAAGCACATATTGCTTAGGCTTATGTTAAGTGTATATCCAGCATGCCAAACATTAGCAGAAAGTGTGAGCCAGCATTTTCTGTTTCCAGAAAAAATTTGTTGCTGATAAAAAATTCAGCACAGGAGCAAAGTGTTGGCTAAGTGACAGGGAAGACGAGATTCAGTTGGCGCAAGTATCCCTCAAGTGTTACAAAAGACCTTCGTAAGCTCTTCCGAGACAGAGAGAGGAGGGAGGAAGCAAGAGAGAAGAGAGAAGGCCAGGTAAAATAGGGTCAGTGCTCATCTTCCACTGAACCTTATGAGAGATGATTATCTTCATCCCTCACCCACACAAGGTCCTGCCTGCAGAGTCTTCCTCTGTGTATGCATGTTTCCCTCTCTGTCTTCCCGTATGTTGTTATTAATGCTGACACGCTGTAGCTTCTGGCTATGTGCTTACCCTGTCCTCTTTCCAAATCTTAAGGCAGATCACAGACACTACTAACAAACACACACATAGATAACCAACATTAAACATATCGGTCCCAAGAGCAAGGTTAAAGGCAAAATATCGTTGAATAGAAGATTTTTTCACATGCAAACAGTATTTACTGTGAACATGCATAGCAGCAGGTCGGCTTTAGCTTAGCCTGTGGTTTTCTAAAACATGAGTATGTGCAGACTGCTTGTTCTTTAGGATAAACAGTTTGTTATAAAGTCTGTTTGCATTAGCTTAGTAAGTAAGAGCTGTACACCATAAAAGAAAAAGAACATAAATGTAGAAGGTCAACTCATTTAGACTCTAATAAGTTAAATATGTTAACACATTCAAATTGTTGCAAGATTTGGTTTCAGTTTGACATCAGTTTATGGCATATCAAACTGACATAAAGTCATATCCAAGTGAAACCTATTATTTCAAAATTTTTGCATCTGCAGCTATATTTTGCAGCCAGTTTATATTAACACAGTCAGCAGAGAGTGCACTAATTAAAAATAAGTAACTCTATAACTAGATAGTTTTTTTTTTTTTTAAAGTATATCCCATTTTTATTTCACAGTGTCCTGCCCTGTCTGAAAACCCAATCACTGCATTCCTCTTTTTTTTTTTACTGGACCCTTTTTCTGAATGAAACATGCTGCACTACATCTAAAACATAGAATATTGCCAAGTGCATGGGAACAGTGTGAGTGCATTACAGTCTTATAAAAAAGTAATATCACTGGAGATTTTATTGATGGTCTCCATGCTGCTTACGCTGCTCAAAACTTTTGCTACTCAGTTGCAATGACAAGTAAAAGTTGGCAGGACTGTCCCAGCTGAGAGGCCAATCCACTTCTAATTACCCTGTTTCTTCCTTCAACAAATTGCTCTCCCATGGAGGAGCGGAGGGGCCTTTTTCCTGTATGTCTGAAAGTCACTTATGAGAAGAGAGGGACGGAAGGAAGGATGTGCTAAAGTGGAGCAGATTCCAGCTGAGAAAGCTAAGACTTTATGAAAGGTAGTCCCATGTGGTTCCACTTATTCAGTCAGTTGAAAAGTCTTTCAGCAGACCCTGAAAATCATACATTTTTATAACTACAATGAGACAAACCAAGGCTTTCCTCCCATTTTATATTTTTTGACACACACACACACACACACACACACATATATGTATATACATATATGTGTGTGTGTGTGTGTGTTTGTGAACAGAAGTATTGGGCCACACTTCTACATCTTCAGCTTTCAGTTTCAGTCCCATTGCCACAGATGTATAAAATCAAACACTTAGCTGTGCAGTCTGACTTTACAAACATTTGTAACAGAATTGGTTGTTCTAAAGAGCTCATTGAATTTGAGCGTGGTACTGTAATAGGATGCCACTGCTGTGACAAGTAATTTCATGAAATTTCTTCCCTCCTGTAAACGATCAGCTGTGAGTGGTATTATGCTTAAGAACCACAGCAACTCAGCCACAAAGTGGCATACCACATATAGTTACAGAGCCGGGTCGTCAAGCGCTGAGGCGCATAGTCCATAGACTCCAAACCTCCTCTGGCATTAACATCAGCATAGAAACTGTGCCTTAGGAGCTTCATGGCATGGGTTTCCCATATATATCAATATCTATTTCTATCTCTCTATCGAGACAATTTGAAATTGATTTAGTAACTAGCAGATGGGAGAGTGACTCATTAACTTCAAAGAGAGCTGTTACATATTACAAAATATATTCAGAGTATTAGACTGTTTTCAATGAATAATCAGTTTGAGACCAATAAACACAAAGAAAAACTGCTGAATATAATGTTATTGTGATAGTGTAACATGGAAGACCTGTTTCATCTGCACACTAACTTACCTCCATATTTGTTGATGTGTGGGCTGATGGGAGTGGTTTTGTTGTTTCACAACTGCTGCGAGCCAGTGGCTGTGCTTGGGTTGGATTAATTGAAGGCAGGTGTATTTGATTGTGATGCTACTCTGTTCCCCTCTGATTTTAGTGTTTTGTATAATAAATTAGATTTTAAAATTCTTACCGGATGTTGTGTTTTGCCCACGGCTGAGACGGTTGGTCCGACCTAGAATCTGTGTGTTACAACAGCTCTCGTTATGGGAAGCATCTGTTCCCCTTGTTTCATGTTTCTTTCAGATGGTTTATCTAAAACTGTTAAAAAATACATGGATGAAGTAAGTGTTCATTCTATTACTCATTTTTGTGTGTTTATGTCTTAATGACAGAATAGGTAATCTGTCAGTATCAATGACCCACGTGGCATTTGGAGGGACATGCATGATAACTTCGACTATAGAATTTTGAGATGTTACGACAATGCTAATGTCATTAGTCATTAGTACCAGTTTTGCTTTTGTAGTGATGAGTTTAATATTTGAAAATGTTCTTTTGTTCTTTTTTTTTTTATGAGGACAATCTTGTTAGGTTACATTTTTAATCTTGGATTAGAGTTCATCAGAGGTGAACCAATCAACTTTGCTAAGTTAATAGTAAAGCCAAACAATAATGAAATGATTAGAAGCTCAATTTTTTTTTAAGAACTTCTGTAAACTGACTTTGGCTTTTATTTTCCAGTGACCCATCATCTAGCAGCCATGGGATGAATTGTGTACTAAGGTAATGGTTTCGTTACTCAGTTGTAAAGGGTTATTTGTCTCTTTACCAGCATTATGACATTATCTACCTGCAAGTGTTAGTAACCTAATACTGGGTAGCTGGTACTGAGGATTCACCTCACTACATAGACCTAGCAAGTGAAGAAATTCTTTTAGCATATCACTGTTACCTAAGCTATTTTCTTGTCATGTTTCTATTCATCTTAATCCTTATCTCATTATTTGAATGTTAATATCAGCGCACTTCTATAATTTGCACAATTTCCATTTGTACCTCTGTCCATACTTTTTTACCTTTTATCTTCCTTTTCCAATATCTCTAACATGGCTGTAGGGTTAGCGGGGAGGTGAGAAAGAGATGTCTTCAAGGTGGAACAGCAATTTTCGCCACAAAACCGAAAGGACACCTACAGTCCTGGATAAAGTTTTCTTCTTCTTTTTCAAATTCTTTCATCTTCTCTTTTAGCAATCCTATTTTCATTATAAGCTTATAGTGAGAGCCCTGTTCTTCACTTCTGAAGTGTGACCACTGTCACCCTTTTTGAAATAAAATCATGAAATACATACTACTTAGATATTTTTCTATATAAAACCTAAATTCATAAATATAAAATGCAAGAACTGAGTTTTTATGATAAAGTAATAAGACATTTTATAAGATTTGTGAGAGTTGTCCTTCAGGATGTTTCTGTAACGGACACATGGATACTGCATAAGATGATCAAAAGTGTTAAAGATTAAAGGATTCATTTTCCTCCCCTCAGAAGAAGCAATTTGCTCTCATTTACTCATGCAAAATTTGCTTCCACGGAAAATGTTTCTGTTTTATTCTAATTCCATTGTGTTTTACTGGTAGTACAGTACTGCTTTATGACAGTCTCAGATTAGCATTAATGTCTACACTGGGGAACTGTTTTCACCTAGCAACTACCAGCAACCACTCACCAACCGGTCAGGGAATGCACATTTTTTTCCTACCGACTGGTAGTTGCCAGGGGGTCACGGACAGGTCTCTAGGCCTGTGTGACTGGGGACGTAAGAAATTGTGCGTCTCCTCTAAACAGGGCTACAGACCAGATGAACTTGTTCCAATATATCCATCCAACTGGGTTTTTAGATGCATAATCAAGTTAAAATGGCTATGAATTTCCTTCAAAGTTTTTTGGATTTGCAGAGACACCTGTAAATGTCACAAATTGAGCACTCTAAACACTCTAAAGTGCACACATACTGTTTACTTGTATGTCAATCAAATCAATCCAGTGTCATGAGATATTCTCATCTTTTGTGCAGTTTTTTTCATAAGTAATCTTGTGGCAGAGCACAGAAAATCCTATTCAAGGCAGTTAATGTCATTGCATATCTTGTCATTTTGTCATTGCCATCTTTGTCTGATGATAAAAAATTAAGCACCAACACTATTAGCTTCAAGACAAATGTGAACTTTATTACTAATGAGAGTTTAAAAAAAATATTGCTTCTTAATTCATTCGGGAAATCAGCTGCTGATAGACACTGTGTGCATAGAGATAGTGAAAAAGGCTGAAAAGATGCAAAGGCGAGGAAGGAAAGATGTGTGATACGATGTACGGTGATAAATATGTAACAGCAATCTGTGGAGACACAGGGAGAGAAAATGGCTACAGTAATTAACATCCATCACTCACACAATGACACATACAATTTTATTGAACACACAAAAACCCTGTTGAAAAACACAAACACGCAGAGAGTAAAAAGAATTGAGAGTGACACCTTTCTTTGCACAAAACAGACTAGATCTTTTTTCTTTTTTTTTTGTCCTTACTGGAGTCCTGTTCTTTTCCACATGCTACTGCATTTAAAAAAAAAAAATGGAGGGGAAAGTATGGGACACTCAAAAAACAGATGTGTCATCCATGGTAAAAACGCTGAAGGGAATCTGTAATGAAACTCATCTCTCTGGCAGGATTTGCAGTGACTGCTCAAATCAGATTTTTCCACTTGCGTGACACAGACCTTATCTCTTCATTGCTATCTAAACAGTGAGAAATCAGATTGGGTTCCATTTTAATCCCCCTGTAAAGAAGACGGGGTGACAAATTAGATTTTTAACAGGTAGTGAAGATTCATCCCTGCCTACCTTGATAGTCATTACAGAGAATCCCCATTTATTCTGTATTAGCTCTTGATATACTTATAACAGCTGCTGATGTCCCTCCACCACTCTTCTGGTGCTCGTTAATGATTTTCCAAAGCCGCACTGAGACAAAGAAGACATAAAACAAGACAAAGGGTGGCTACATGAAACTCATTTCACTTTCACAACTTGTTTTGCTCTCTCATTCTCTCCCTCTGTGTCCCTTTCTTACTGTGTGTCAGATGGGATTCATGTACCTGATCTATTTACGAGAGTGGGCGACGGTGGAGACTAAGGCACTTAGACACATCCTGCAGGCGGCGACCCTGTTTAAAAAACAGATAGGCCTACACGCGTGTAGCTTGCAAGCACACACACATACCCACGTTGTCATGCAAGTTCATGCACTTGCACATTTTCAAGAGTTTTGCAGATATTGTGTGTGGCATAACTGGTTCATCCTCCTCATTCTCAAATCCAGTTTTCTCTAAAAACATGTTTTTAGGAATTAAGTAAAAAATATTTTTTAATTGTGAAACATCATGCATATTTGATGCAATGCAGTGATTTTGAAAAGGGATATATGCAATTTGGCAATTTGCTTGACGATGGGGACACTCTGTTGACGCTCAGAGGGAATTTGTATGTTTACTTCCTTCTTCCACATGGAAGTGAGAGGTCAGCGTAAGTTACAGAACACTGCCTCTAGGTGTAATAAAGAATGAGTATTCTGATAAGGGCCACTTCAGATGGGTGATGGTTGTTTTTAGTGTATTTTTCTTTAAGTAATATTCTATTTCAGCAGATGCTTTGGCTTTCGATGTGTAGCCCAACTTCACCTAAACTTCACCTAAAATTCAATTTTGATTGACATATATATGTATGCAGCAAAACACACGAGAAACAAACGCAGCAAGAATGGTCACACAAAAACTGGCTGTTACACACATGGAGAGCAAAGTTACACAATTGGCAATATCACTGCATGGGCACACACACACACACAAACACATACATACACATACACACACACCCAGAGGCATGCTTGTACATACACAGACAAACACAAATCCACATCCAGGGGTGCCATCACTGTGAGGCAAGCCAGAGTTAGGGCAGTGCGATGGTGTTATATAACAGGCTGGCCAGACATGGCTAAGCATTTTTCTATCTGGGCTAACAACAACTCTATTTGGAGTACAATGTGTGCATGTGTATGTGTGTGTGGAGAGAGAAGAGAGAGGGGTGTTATGAAATCAGCTACATGTGAAAAAGACAAAATTTGTGTTAAGCAAAAGATGAGCACCAAAGAAAATGAGTCAGGCACAGAAGAACATTTAGCTATGTGCAAGTAAAATACTCTGCTGCTACAAGACAGAGCTGGGGTCTAGCGTGAGTTTCATTTCTTTCTGAAGTCAAATCACTTGTGTTTTGAAACTGTTTGTTAGGTAGTACTATGTACTTGTCAGTGCAAAGCAGCACTTACCAGAATCGAACTTGGGGAAAACTTTTAATATGATGACTAAATTAATTGAAATTCAACTTCAAACCTGATATCTGGTCACATCCATCTGAACTGGACTGCACTGTAAAGTGATTCTGGGTTTGTTCAGCATGCAGGTAAATCAGATTTGCTCCTCAATTCAGATCATTAGGAGAGACTGCTTGCATTAGCATTTGCAAGTGATTAGATCAGATTTGTGTGTCTAGACATCCCCAATGTTGTTGAAATTCTGCAGTTTTTAGATAGCAATAGGTCATATGAGATCCATGCAGGTACATGGAGGAATTGTGATGGGAAAGGGAGGGATGGTGAGAAACACTCGAGTTTTCTTTCCATCTTTGAGTACTAGGAGTATTAGTCCTGACCTGACTGTCTAGCCAGAAGTCACAGGTCATTAGGTAGGAGTTTAAAAAATATGTTATATATCCCTTGTTCTAAAAAAGGCCATACATTTATTCATGAGGCAAAACACTTATTCTAATAATTCTAACCACCCAAATTTATGACTAATAACTATAATCAGTAATGGTAAACATGTGATTTATACAGATGTGTTCTGCCCTCATTCACATTGTGTTTCACAATTATTCTTCTGTTTATATGTCATGGTCCTGGATCCTGACTCAGCGTTTTTTGGTCTTTGTATTTTCTGCTTATTATTAGGTTTTCTATCTGATTCTTGATTTATTTATTGTTTATCATTTGATTCCTTGTGTTTTAGTTTATTCTAGCCTCCCCATTATCCTGTGTGTTTTGTTGTCAAGTGTTTGGTCACTTCCTGTTTTATTTTGATAGTCTTTTGTCTTCTGTGTCTTGCTTTTAGTTTTACTTCCCCTGTCTCCTTCTCCTAGATTAGTCTCACCTGTTGTACTCAGCTGTTTCCACTTCCCTTGTTAGCCCTCAGTGTGTTCCTGTGTGTGTGTGTATATATATATAGCTTCGGTTTTCCCTTTGTCTCTTGTTGTGGTGTCTGTGTTCCTACCCTGTTTGAGCTCCTTGTGTTCTCACTGCCTTTTTTGGGAATGTTCTGTTGTTGTTTTTTTTTCTCCCTCTCCCTTTCTTATTTTGTTCTTCTTTTGGATTGATGGACTTTGTGGGGTTTTTTTTGGACCATCCACTACCTGAAAATAAAGGTAGTTTTGAGTTACTTTCAGCCTGCTTGTGAGTCCTGCATTTGGGTCCTTCTCCTTGCCCAACATGACAGTAAATGGAGTCCCGGGTCTCTCTTTGTCCTTTGTCAGATCCTGTTGTTCTAATCCTGGATGTTTTTTGTGTGTCACCCCCTCACTTTGACATCTGTGGATGTTCGCCTATCAGTTTATTTTTCAACCTACCTCCTGCATTTGAATCCTCCCATCACATTCCATGATGCCACATGTTCGTTGGAAGAAAAGAAATTTGCCTCACTTTTGTCTTCACTTGTGTCTTTCCTCTGCTCCATGCTCCTTTGTGTGTAAAGGGAGGGACACACAGCTGGTAAAATGGAGCATATGATAATGACATAAGCAGTCAGTGTATATACATGGCTAAACTGGCTTTGGAGTGGTTTTTTGGGGGGGTTTTTTTGGTTTGTTTTTTTCCCCTACCGTAGCATTTTTCGTCTGGCAGCATGGGTTCTTCTGTCACATGCAGCATTTCTATCACTCTGGACTTGTAGTTGTTACTGTGTGTCACTTTGCTAGCAATGCAAAAGACACTTTAAAATCAAATTTCAATATGTAGAATTGTGACTGAATGAAAAGAAATGAAAACAAAGGCTTGGCTATGGAGTAAAACATGTCCACCTGCTCATTTTCACAGCTCTCAATCCAAAGCATATGTTTGTGAAACAAATTTGAGTTTTAGTTAGCGTGTCTGAAAATTTGTCATGTCAGGGTATTTGACTCTCTTCTGTCAGGAAGCTGCAAAATGGTGGGAACTGATTAATTATTTATACAGAAAACAGGCAGAAGAAGAGTCTGGTAGTATCAATGGAGATTTGACTCTACCCAGATGGTCCGTGTTTATCTTTAACATCACAGAGGTATGAGAGGACAGCAAGAGACACGGATAAGGAGAAAGGATGGAGGAGAGATGAGAAGAAAGTAGAATTATGATGTGGTGGATTGGTGTGTGTGTGAGTGTGTGTGTGTGTGTGCACATGCAAGGCAAGACATCTGAATTGCTGTCCCAGATACCCAAATAAGTCCCATCACATAATTCTACATTACAATTGCTTTAGTCAGCAAGGATGAGATGCACATGCACAGACATGATCACCTCAGCTTCCTCATCTGCCACTTTCATTTTGCCTACTATATCTGGCTATAACGTGGTTAGGTGGGACTGTGTGCTGTGATCACACACACATGCACTCAAAGAAAGATAACAATTTCAACCCATGCACACATTATGAAGTTAAAGATGAGAATATTTCAAGATTTTCAGAACACTTGTGATTTACACTGTCTGCAGCATGTATTATATTTGTGCTGTTTATGTATGTGCTGATATGGTGCATGCTGTCAGGGTAGACTGAGCCACAGCAGGCGTTCTTTTATTGTATTATTTAAGCGCTGCAATTCTTGATGTGCAAACATTTTACACACACACACACACACAAACACGCGCACACACAGACACAGCCAATTAACACCTCAGTCTCCCTCTGGTATTCTGCAATCAAGCTTGATATTTTTAATCAAACATGAGTGCTCACATAGCTGCACACCTGTACCCATTCATAACAGAAACACACAGGCAGACACACACAGAGTTTCAGGGTTCTGAAGTCATATGAGCTAGTTTAGCAACAAGTAATTAGCCTGTGTTAGTGATTAGCCTGATGCACAATTAGCCTCCAGCCCTAGCATGCTTGTTTATCACCATTTGAAAGGGCAATGTGATGGGATAGGAGCACTAAGGTAAGTATAGTTCTGGGTGAATTCACATGAGGACACCTGCTCTCTGTTAATTGCAATTTAGAATTTAGATTCTAACTGAGTAGGTTAAAGTCACACTTGAAAGTTATGCTTGGCTGTCAAATGCACAGTAATGCCTTGTGCATTTTGATGCTGATAGGGAGATAAAGTCACCAGCTGTTCCACTATAGTTTCTATAAGTCACTGCAATCTGTCATTCAGTATTTCATCCCTGTGGAAAAAAAAAAACAGTGCGTTTGATCACTTTGCTTTCCATAGTCTTCTACTGCACTACTGCCCCCCCCCCCCCCCCCCACCCCCACCCCCCCCCCCCCCCCCCCAAACCTTCC
>VUQI01053278.1:4829-20114 GCA_015106735.1 Paratilapia polleni | reverse complement strand
CTGTGTCAGGTCTTTGCTGGATTTTTTCCTATTTTTTAAGGACATGACTTTCAGATACTGCTTATCTGCTGTAGAATTTTTTTTATGGCTGCCACATATTCTTTTGTCCTCCACTTGTCCAGTTTCCTCAAAGTTTTAAGGACACACTGCAGCAAGTCAAGATATAGCAAGTTTTCAGTTAGTAGCTCTTTGAGCATCTCCTTTTTGGTGCAAAAATGCTATTTTATGCCTGTCAAACTGTGTTAAGTTTGGCATTTTTCATTGATTCAACTAAAGAAATGGGAACAAATTATGTGTTTTTCAAACAGGCTGCTAATAACAGTGCCTGAAGATACAATTTCAAATTGGTTCTTTGCCAAGTTGTCCTTTTTCATGCTTGAATGATTAATCTGTCAGTGTTAAGTGGCTTAACAAACAAACAAAAGAAATTTGTCTGAAAATGATCAGGTTAAACTATTGTGCTCAAAAAGAGTGAAAAAGCAGCCAATGTCCAAAGAAAACTTTTGAAAGGCCTTCAGGAAGCCTGGGGAACTATTGCTCAAGAGCACTTAAAAAAAATTACAATAAACTGTGGCTCATTGGAAGCAAAACATAAAGAAAACAGAGGTGGCTCAAGATTTTTGCACAGCACAAAGTGCAGTTTGTCAGACCACCTCCACTGTTATGCATTCGGTATGTGAGTCTCTCACATACTGGCATGTGATACAAATTGCATGTTTTGATTGGCTATACATTTATTGGATTTCGACTTTGCTGATAAAGAGGATAAATCCTTGATTTTGAGATTGTAAGGAGCAGCCAACGAGAACAGCTTTGCTGGCTCCAGTTTTAATTTGCCTGCAATTTTTACACGATGAACGATGCATTCAGTGATAACAGATATTACTCTGGTTGTTTAAGCATCCAACATTTCAGCAACTTGGTGAAAACTAGCGGTAGTTTCCAGGTAAACCAAGATGGTGTACTCTTCTTGTGGGGATGCAATTGAGTTGCCATTTCCCCCACCCAATGGCATAGCGAAAAAGCACCAACAGAAACACCAATGGTGTCACTGTTCTATAGCCACTACATTGTGAAAATACATTTATTTTATAATGATACATTAAAGAAAAAAAAAGTGCCCTAATGCCTGTTTAAGATGCTGTGTATCCTGAGATCTGGCATCATCTCATACAGCCTTGGACATCATCGTCATTTCTTGGAACACTTTGTTTTCCTTCCCGACCTTCATCTTATTTCACAGCTTCTCTCTGTGTACCATCGTCCCCGCAGTTCCCAACAGTATAGCACCAAATTATGCTGTAAAAGAGAACATGACCCCCAGACTCTACTGCTTCTCCTGAGATTGTATGTGACAGTTGTCCGTCAGCCAGTGCTTCTCCTAAGACATCTTGTGTTTCTTTCTTGGAGGGATGGTAATGCTGGAACCAAGCTGGCAGATAAAGGTAGCATCTGACTCCCTGACACGGGAGGGAAAAACTAACCTTTTAGCAGTCGTACTGCCATTAAATCTGTGAACATCACATGCCTGATACACATAATGAGGAAATTGGCAATAGCAGTGACAGGGGATGTAATTCGGTAGGACGACAGTAAAGCAGGAGCAGAAAAACATGATTTTAAAGCATGCAATGCAACATAGTATTTGGTTCTGTTATTCTGACTGGAGTTGGAAGGTCACTCTACCACTGGGTCACATCAAAATGGCAAAGATTAACCAACACCAGGGTCACGACTCGTACCAAGATAAATTTAGCGCAGAAAAGAGCTACCCTTTACAAACGCAATCCACTTTGGCTTATGTACTCTCACATGACAAAAACAAGGAGGGGGAAAAAAAGGAACAGCTGTTGCATAAAACATAGTGCAATCACTTCCAAAAACCTACTACATGAAAGAAGCCCATTTTGGAGTGTGTAAACAAAAATGTAATTAACAGGAAAATAGGACTTTTCACAGACATTTGATCTCTCTATATGGTAACACAGAAGATTAATTTGCCAGTGCAGCAGATACGTAGCTTCAAAAGTTGAGCTCCAATTTTGTTACTTAATTAAAAAGGCCCTATTAAAACTGTATATGTGGGTGTAAAAACAAGTCAAACCAAACCATTTGTGGTGCTGAAAGTGGGAACATGTTTCATAGGGTGCAGGAAAATGTATGCATAATTCACGAAAAAGATGCTATTATTTATTTTATGAAGAGTTTAAATTGCTAAACATTTCATTTTTCAAGAATGAATGAAAATATATTTGCTTTGGTTGTCTTATTTATTAAAATTTTTTTTTTTGCTTCACTTGCCCCTTAAGAGTGGAAGCTAAGTGACAAAAGTGACAGGTTTTTACACAGACATTTAAGATGCCTCTGACTTATGGCATAATTCTGACCTGTGAGGTTGCGTAATCCCAGCTGCCTCAGGCCGTACAAACCGTCCCGTCTGTAGTTGAGGAAGATGGCCAGAGCGTACCGACCCTCGTACAGTTTGGTTCCTCTGATGATCCGCAGGTTCTCCAATGGCAGGTAGTCGAACTGATTGAGTGCCACCAGCACATAACCGGTCACCTCTTTGATAGACTGTATGGGGAGGGAAAAAAAGAGAATTTTAAATGATAAAAAAGGGAAGGGCAATTGAGTCTACTGAATACTATTAAATAATGTTATTGAGAAGTAATATTTGTTAGAACGTGGAGGTCTGGGTGATGACTTGGCAACATTCTCCTTTTTATTAACCAGAATCACAACTATTCCTAACCCTAACCAATTGTTATAGTTGCATAACCATATTTTCACCATCACTTTTTGATATATTGACGAAGTCTTATCAAACAGTAACCCTAAATTACACTCACTGGCCACTTTATTGTTTATTGGATTGAGATCTGGTGACTGTGGAGGCCATTTGAGTACCGTGAACTTATTGTCATATTCAAGAAACCAGTTTGAGGTGATTTGAGCTTTGTGACATGGTGTGTTATCCTGCTGGAAGCAGCCATCAGAAGATGGGTACACTGTGGTCATAAAGAGATGGACATGGTCAAAAACAATACTCAGGTTAAACCTTTAAACAAAGCTTAATTGGTACAAAGTGTGCCAAGAAAAAGAAACATTTTTCCAATATTTTGTTGTTCAATTTTGGTGAGTGAATTGTAGCCTCAGTTTCTTGTTCTTAGCTGACAGGAGTGGCACCCAGTGTGGTCTTCTGCTGCTGTAGCCCATCTGCTTCAAGGTTCCACGTGTTGTGCGTTCAGAGATGCTCTTCTGCATACCTTGGTTGTAACAAGTGGTTATTTGAGTTACTGTTGCCTTCCTTTCAGCTCAAAGTGGTCTGGCCATTCTCCTCTGACCTCTGGCATCAACAAGACATTTTCACCCAGAGAACTGCAGCTCACTGGATATTTTCTCTTTTTCAGACCATTCTCTGTAAACTCTAGAGTGGATTGTGTGGGAAAATCCCAGCAGATCAGCAGTTTCTGAAATACTCAATAGCCCGTCCGACACCAACAACCATGCCACATTCGAAGTCACTTAAATCATCTTTCCTTTCCATTCTGATGCTCGATTTGAACTTCATCAGGTTGTCTTCATTGTCTACATGCCTAAATGCATTGAGTTCCTGCCATGTGATTGGCTGATTAGATATTTGCATTAACCTTCAGTTGAAAGGGTGTACCTAAAAAAGTGGCCGGTGATTGTAGTTGCCAAGATCAAATTCTGGAATAATCCATGTGGCCATGGATTGGATACCATTAAAAGAATGAAACTAAAATCAAAATCTTTTGACTTAAGTCACACTGTTGTATGACTGGTTGGTAGACTTAAGCGAATACACATTTGTGCCTCCAACTCCTCTCTTCCAACACCTTTTAGCCCTATGGAATATGTTTAAAACAGTAATGCATTCCTCTCATTTTCTGTGCACAGAGCATGTTATTTGCATTTTGAAATGTCAACCTCATAAAAAATTTGGATGTACAGACCAAAATGATTAAAATGTCAGCTCAGTTGCAGACTGATTACAGTTCTCTGATTATATTCCCTCAGTTGTTCTTTTAGGGTTGAGAATCTGTGCGGTAGCATATGACATTCATAGACCCGATAAGCAATCACGTCTTTAAAAACAATATTTTCATATTCAAATACAAATTGTAAAGGTTTGATTTACTTGATTTTCATTGGCTTCAACAGTATATGCCTTTTGAAGGCATCACATGAGAACTATAAGTAATGTGTGACCAAACAATAAAAAAAAAGGAGAGGAAAATAATTTTGCTTTAGTTCAAGCTAATAGTTAAGAGCTGAATGCCTGAGAGGGACTCATAAAACGTGAAAATAGAGAGCTCCAATGTGCTGAGTGCCTTGCTGAAGAGCATGGAAGACCTCAACCATCTGCCTCATTGTGCATCAATTGACCTTCTCAAAAGTCACAAAAAAATCATGCTGATTACCACTGTGCCATTCACTTGTTGAGGGGAATTTATTCATCTGCCATGTTAGGCATAAGGATGGAGCCAAGACAAGCACTTTGAAAATTTTAATTTTTTTATTAATTCTCCACAAAAGTGTTTGTCCTCAACCCTGGGCTGTCAATAAACAAATTAAGAAAAATAACTGAAAAGTTAGGGGCTAAATGTCAACAATACCTAGCGTTATACTGACACATCAACAGAGAAAGTCCTTGTAAAAAGAAAAGTGAGAAAACTGACAGCCATATCAGGCAGCAAATCACCTCTTCATATAAAGCATCATTACCACATATGAAGCTTTATGTGTGTATGTGCATGTATGTGTGTCTCTACAGCACAGCTTATTCCCTTGTTGCTAAAAAATCCATCGCTGTGGCAATGCATCAGTTATCTGAGTCACTCAAACAGCAGTGCAAGCTTACTTACACACACACACACACACACACACACACATAGATAATCTAAAACATAATGTACATAGAGCAGCTGGTAAATGCTGCACTAACACATTTTACCAGCCACCACTGACAAGCTAATTAGAACTCACTACTTTTAAAAAGTGTGAGTGTGCACATCTCATGTCTTTTTGTGAGTATTTTCCTCTTGTTCTCCTTAGTTAAAAACAGGACAAATTAGGACAAATGTTCCATTAATTCCAAATTCATTGTCCTGATGCCCCTTGCCTCAAAGTCTATTTTTTTTCCTACAGTGCCAACAGTGAACAGCACTAGCTAATTTTAGCTTTGAAATGGAGTTCACATAAGGATTAAACTATAGACAGTATAAAAGATAGGCGTGGCTTCTGGGTATTAAAAGTGAAGCAAACGCCACCAGGGGGCAATATCAGTGGTTGCATGTTAACTTCTGATTATATAGAAGTCTTTTTCAAAATGCCTGTCAGCTCCCTTGCTCTGTGACATAGACAGCAAAAAAGATTCCAGGTATAAAAAGTGAAGCGAAAGCTGAAGTGCCTTAAACCTGCAACCTCAAATCCTTTATCGACTATATTTAACTAACCATTGCCAGCATAGCTGAGGCCCAGTCACACTACAGTACAGTACAGTAAATGGGACGGCAACCTCCTTGCAACAAGAAAAACAAAACGCGGTTGCCCAGTGATTTTTGCTGTCGAAGACCCATTGCAAGCAGTTGCAGCAACCCATTTTTGATCGCATAGCGATTGCACAGGTCGCCTGGTGGGAAGCAAACTGTCTCCAAACAATCACAGTCTGACTCGGACTGACTGCAGTCACTCTCAGACAGACTGGTGAAGGTTTGCAAATAATTGTTGTCTAATTTATAAATTTAGACAGACTGCCAACCCATCAATCTGAGCGCAATTTGTCTGCGACATGTCTCTTTGCAATAGGGGACTCGACTCAACTGGTTGCCAACTGCTTGTATTCTGGTTATACTGGTTGCTGAGCTTTGCAGTTAAATTGCTGTCTTGCAGCAACTACATCACTATTTGTGAAGGAATTTCTGAATTTCTTTTTCAAATCTATGAGGTTCTGGATGGACTCTGAATGTAAGTAGTTAATGTGAATTTCTGTGTTTGCAAACGGCAACATATGTGCAACAGACAGGAACGGATTTGCGATTTTCTCTGATTTATCACCCCATTCAATCATAAACTGATAGCAGACTGATGTTACTATCATTTTATCGCCATCTTGATGCACCAAAGACACTTTGAAAACAGGGACCAGGTCTGCGAGCACTTGCATTCAGTCACCCTCTTCAAAGCAACCATTTCAAAGGCAATGAGACTGCAAGTTCATTGTACACAGCCACAATAATTTTGGTCTTGCCGTGGTCTCCAACCTCTCTTTTCCCTAGTGTGACTAGGCTAGCACTGTTTTGGTGAAAGCAAGTTTGCAAACCTAGTGGGAGCACCAGGTTGTTGACTGCAGTTAATCTAATGGCTGTGGAGTTCATTAATAGCAATGGTCTTCTGGAGTGTTACGCAGAGAAGAGAGTGATATTTTGAAATAGGCTATGTCAAGACTTGCTATTTACTTGCATGACTTGTCGGCCATCAGCATCACAAATGTAACTTCTGGAGAGATTTGCATAGTCTTCTGTATGTCTCCTTTTTCAGCATTTGTGCCAAGACAAGTTGGACTTACTCCTGTAGACACAGCTTTTCTGCTCAAAAGAACATCATATCTTTTTACATGTTCTGATTTGGTTTATCTTTGAGTGTTGTATATAAGCTGAAGGTAGCAATTATTTCAACTTGGAGCCAATGTGAGCCCTTTGAATTGTTGAATATCTTTATTTTAATTCACCAGAGAAGTGTCTGTCCTCAGCCCTGGACATGAATTCAAGGCATTCATTTGCCTTCACGTCCTGCAGAAATCTTCATTAAATAGTAAACTCTCATTTAAAGGCATTTTAAATATCCAGTGACAGGGCAGCTACTGAGACATCCTAATGACCAGAGACAGGCCAGTAATGATGTGGATGATTGGTTGGGAGGGAGGGAGGAAATGAGTAATGTGAGGTTTGATTGGCTGCTGACCCCTGGGGGACATTAGTGGAGAGTGACAGTTAGGACACAGCATGCTGGGTGCCTGCAATTCAGGATAATAGCAGGTAACTGAGATTAGCTTCTTTCTATATTGAGTGCTAAGCAAACACTGCGCACCTGCCAAGTTGGCCTATTGTAACACTAACACAATAGAAAGGAAACAGACACTGGAGGTGCTTATTAGCAAGATTACAATGTGTCAATCACCTGAAGAGAGAAAGAACAACATAATAAAAGAGCAGTAGAATCCATTTCAGCGCAGGCTTTGATTAGCATACTTATTGCAAGAAAGGATTTCTATTGTAAGGTACTCCACTGCCTGTCAAAAACCCCTTAGTGAAATCATTTTCTGTCAAATGTGTGTTGTGATTTCTTTATTTTTAACGTTTGTTAGAAAGTTAGAGAGTTGTTCAACTTTACGCAACCCTATGCAACTTCTGACTCGGCCTTTATAAACAAAGAGCTCAGAAGAGGCTTTCTTCTCTGAGGGCCTTTTGTTGATGTGGCCCCTTGGTTGGGAGTCATGCCGTTTCATCACGTTGACCCCTCCGCGACCTCGTGTTTACTGCTTGAGGGCCGGAGTGCTACGCGAGCTCACCCTTCTATCATAAACTCCGCCGTAACCCTCCAGGTGCCTGCCAGGGGCATCGTAGGCTGCTCCACAACCTGACCCAGCTGTAGGCATGCACTCGGCTTCTGGCAGACTCCACAGTGGCTCCACTGTGCCCCCTTCTCCCTGCCAGCCTCCGGGACCCACTGGCAAAACCAAAGAAAAACTGTTTCCCTGTTGCTTAGCAACGACAGGAAAGCCTTCCAGCAGGAGCAAGGGAGAGGAAGAGGGAGAGAGGAGACAGAAGAAAGGGAAAAAAGAAAAAAAAAAAAGAAAAAAAAAAAAAAATTAGAAGGGTTTTTTTTTTTTTTTTTGCTGTAATGTACTTAATTAAATTAAAGGATTACTTTGCTCTTTCCCAGTAATTTTCTTTGACACTATTTAATTTCCCTCTGTCGCCATAAATAGTTCTTTTTGTTTTTCCTGAATGCTTTCTCGATCAATATGTATCTGCATTCCTCAGTGCTGGAGGAGGAGGTGGAGGAGGAGGAGGGAGGTCCGGAGGGAAGTAAACACAAGCACCTGCATTTCCCCTCCCGCCGCATCAACCGCGCTCTGTTTCAGAAACACAAACACAGAAGCTGAAGGATGCTCCTCGGAGAAGCTGCCCACCGCTGCCTTGTAGGCGTTGTGCTCTGATTTAACAAGGTGGACAGTGGGCTCCAAAACTGATGCTTTTTTTTCTTCCTTGTATTTTCTCCAAAAGAAAATTAAAATAAAATAAAAAATCTACACTTAACAAGGTGAGTGGGAGGGCTAATTTGTACCGGCAAGGTGCATGAACCCTCGACCGACACAGGCACACCTTAATCCTTCCCTACAATGACTTGAGCGGGTGACTGAAAAAAGCGATTGAAGCGGCTCAAAAAGGGAAAAAGCTCTAAAATCTTTGCACCGCGCAGGTCATTATTTTAGATGCTATCTTTTCATTTGAGCATTAAGTCCGATGGATCAGAGTGTTTTTCTCTTCTAAGTGCCACAAAGGGTTTTGTGCAGAACTTCCTCTCTGCTCCGCACACAAACACACAATCTGAATGCACACACAGGCTTCATATATGCCAATAACCCCCACCTGCGCACAAAAAAAAAGGAAAAAAATAAAATCATTGCCAAGAGGCACAGACAAGACTGAGTCAACACAGGTCAACTACCCATGATGCATTGCAAGTTTAACGTTTCCTCTAGCGCTTTTCTTCATCAATCGCAGGCAATTAGTGGCCTAGTGTGGAGCGCTCAGTCAAACAGAATCTCATGCACTCCCGACAGGCTTGTTTCTTCTCTTTTTTTTTTGTTGCTCTACCTCTGGGTAAAATGTGAATTTCACATGTTGCTAAATTGCTCTTTGTAGCTTCAGGATTCAGAGCTCTGACACCAAGGCAGAGAAGCCAAAAGTGCTTTATTTACTCCCCACAACATAATCATGATAGAAGATGCCCGTGCTGTCTTGGAAACAGAAGCTGCTTGGTGGAGTTGCTGAGCTCAGGCACCTGTAACCCCTCCAGATATGTAGAAATGTTTTTGTAAGTACGGAGACATAGACATTCAGCTCGCACGGTGCAATGTAGTAACTTTGATTTGTAAGGAGGAGTATTTGTATGAAATGAGTAAACAGTTTTGTCATTTAATAAATCAAGATCTTCTGGGCTGGTGTAAACACTTGACTGTATTATATTATATTTCAGCAACAGTTGGCAAAAAGATGAATAACAACATGTGACGATTGGCTCAACAGCATTCAGTACTCTCCATTTCAACAAAATGCATGATGTTTTTAGGGTAATAGCCTGTGTGCCTTCAGTAATGGATTCATCTAACTTACTTGCAGTTACTCAAGAAACCTTGTCAACACAGCAAAATACAAATTTCTTCAGTGTAAGTCCTCCCATGAATTTTACAGGAAAAATTAGAAGAATTTAAGAGTAGCTAAGTTAGAAACAGAATTCCTCCACACACTTTCTGGTGTGCCTGTGTTTTTGTGACAGGCTGCTAGTAACAAAGTGTCCAAAGATACAATTTAAAATTGGTTCTTTGCTAAGTTGTCTGTTATGTGTAGACACAACACTGGTTCATTCCTTGGGTTAGGTGACTTTTTTATGCTTGAATGATTCATAGGTCAGTGTTAAGTGGCTGAACAAAAAAAAAAAAATCTTGGAAAATGGAAAAGAACTGGAGTGAAAATGAGTGAAAAAGCAGCCAATGCCCAAAGAAAAACTTTGAAAGACCTTCAGAAACCCTGGAGAACTGTTGAAAAAGAGTCTAGATCCCTGGAAGCAAAATATAAAGAAATGAGGGGTGGCTCAAGACTTTTGCACAGTACTGTATGAATCGACTTGTCTTTGACTAAAGAAATATGGTAGTAATTCATTGAAAAATACCTCATTAGAAGTGAACTGTCTTTGTTTTTGCCTTTTAATCAGTACCAATCACAATATGTCTTTTCCAGGAAACTTCCCTCCTATGTAGCAAAGTACTAAAATAAAATTTTAGCAACACAATTATTTAGTGATCACAATTGTGTTGCATTCGTTTTCTGTAGCTCATCTTATTGTTTTAGCCCTTATACAGATTGACTCTATGTCTTATCTTAAAGTCAAACTACAGTATTCAGATATCTCGCACAAGGTCTTTTCTCAAGTATTCTTCCTACTCAAAGGATCATACATAAAGCTATATTTGCTAATAGAGGTCTTGCCACATAAAATGGGGTGTTCCGATTATAAAATGACTTTCATATGCTAGAGGTTTAGATTACTGCGCTTTCAGTGCCTGTGAAACTGGGATAATGTGTGCAAAGGTTAACTTTTTTATGTAGGTCTCAGTTTCATCACCCTCTTACCCCGAACAGTGTGAGGCCCAGTTTTGTCACTCACGTGCTTTTGTCTGCTCCCAGTAAGGCTAAAGGTGGAGGGTGAAATGAATCTCGGGTAAAGGCTCAATTAAAAAGCGGGATCCCTCGACATGCTGGAGGCGCTCTGCGGACTCCCTGGTTTGAATAGAAAGTGTCAGGAGGTGCAAAAGCACTGAGCAATGACCGTCAACTCAGACTGACAGCATGTCATCTCTCCTCTTTCAGCTTCACCAAGCACTGTCCACCCCCACCCCATTATACAAACACACACATTAACACAAATAAAACACAGGCCACATCCATACTGTACATACCAAGCACACACAAGTAAAGCCTCCCACACTTTGGCTGTGAGGCTTTTAGTAACTCTGGTGAGTAAGTCATTGACTCAGGCAAATATTATCATATTTTCTCTCTTGTTCACTAACCTCTGCAGCTTACACACACATGTCTATGTGGCCCAGTGCACTTAAAAGTATGCAGACACACATACACATGCACATTCACACAGATGGATGTGTGCATATGCTCACTAAGTAATTAGTGGGTAGGAGTTCAGAGTCCTAGTGGTTTGTGGTCTGGTCGCAATAAAAAAAAATTTTTTTAAAAATCCAGTTACCCTCATTAATCTTGGTAGCTGTGCAGGGGATTTAAACCATCATCCCTTTTTTCCAACCTGCAGTGCCTCACAGAACAATCAAAGCATAAACTATCGCGTGTCAGCCAGCTTTGCCACGCAGCCATCACACCGTGATGCATGTCTATACATACATGTGAATGGGCTTGATTTGTTGAGATTTCTTCCACTTTTTTCTCGCTTTGGGTGCCGCAAGAAACAGAAGCGCTTTGTTAATGCGCTCATTCAACAAGGAGAAAGCGTTTAAACTGCTGACCCAAATGTGCCCATCTAAAGCATCATTAGAAAGAAAGCAAAGTGGATCTTGTGGTGTAAATAGCACAATTGTTTCAAATACATGAATGTTGGATGCAGTGGCGCGGTGCCGAGCTGGGACCATCTCTATTCAGATGGCCTTTAGACAGTTTGCGCTTGGCTGAGCCCGGCTCCCTGGATTGGATCACCAATATTAGGCCCCTGATTAGAATGCTGAAGTGGATCCACAGATGATTCACCTTCCCTTGGCTCTAGCATGAAACTATTTGTGTCTGCGTGCCATTGAACAGTGAGCTCAGTGCAATAGTTTTGTTTGTCTAGATCTTTAGTAGTTTGCAAGTGGGTTTTTAATCATGATAGTGTTTGATGCTGTCATTACTCTGATTTTGTACTGTACCATACAGAAATTATACAAAATGTATGTTTTTTTTCTTTTGGTGAAGCAACATTAAGTGTCTGTAGATTATTCTTTTTGTCTGTTACTATGATGACTTTGCACTTACAGTCCTGTTGATTCTGTTACCATGTCGGATTTCTTCCCATTCAGGATTGTGGCTACCATGATTTTTGCAACCTTCAACTTAAATTTTCTTCTGCTGAATTTTATTAGTGGCTCTGTGAAGACAGTTTTAAAATTGCATTCATGCCTTTTTTACCGGTCCATGAGCTCCTAGCAACTTCCTTGAAAGTTTGCAAGAGCAAACAATAACACTGGTTACTAATTAAAGAGTGAGAAGGGGAGGATTTGAGTTCAAGTTTATTTACTTGTGTTCGCTTTATGTTCAACCCTTCCCCACAGAACCAGGTTTTAGTGACTAACTGTATGAGTACTAATATTAATCCAGTATGTTCAGTGTAAAACAATATATTGCAGGCCACTGTTATTTCCAAAGAAGTACCTACCTTGGAACCAACAGTATAATGTTACTTCTGTATTTTATAAATCAAGTTTAGAAAAAGAGGAAGATGTACATTTATTCATCCAAACATTTTGCAGGACATCACACTGATAAAGGTAGACCACCTAAATTTGATTTCATAGTCCACTGAACTGGGAAAAGTTACAGGAATTTGTCAAAGCTCAGACCTTGTGCAATGGATTTTTATCAAACTAGAGAATACATTCACTAATTTTTATCTGTCATTTCCAGTTCAGCCCTGTAACTGTTGAACATTTGTCTCAAACTGAGAACCAGGAATGCATCATAAATTATTGATGCCTTTGGACATATCTGGTATTTATATGCTAACTGGCACAGTATTATATTTTACCCAGATTTATTTAAAGCTATTAATTTTTTATCTCACGTTCCAAAATAGTTCAACATGTGTTAAACAGCTTGCAGATGGATGACTGCCAGACTTGCTTCAAATCTCAGTTGGATAGAACTGATTGGAAACTGGTTCACTGCTGCTGTGCTGCTATTAAAAAAAAAAAACCCTACTGACAGCACATCATTTCTGGAAATATTTAAATCTTGGAAATGACCAGAGATACCACAGATTCTTTTATTTTCTTCTGTCTTATGTAATATATTATATGCACTGTAACTTCAAGTGAGTTAATAGAACTCCATAAAGTTAAGGCAAAAGAGTTTTTTTAAGCTGATAAACTTAAAAGTCAAATGTTATTTTAGAATTTTAATTTTTGGATTACATGCTAAATTAAAGTTCTTATTAAATCAACTCTGTTATTTTCAGTTAATATGACTTTCATTCCCGTGGGATTAAGGAAACAGAATTCAAAGAAATAAGTACACAAACACAGCTTCATGATGCAGTGTAATGATGTGTAATCCCAGTACTTTATGCAAGCATGGTTAATATACCTAATTACCTTTTTAAATTAACTAACACAGTCACTGATATTGTTTCTAAATGTCTTCCATGAAACATTTACAATGAGTAATTATTCACTACTAAAATGCACGATAACTTAAACTTCAGGTTTAATTTTAAAGATTTTTCTTTTTTATCTTGAGCAGAGCATCACTCTAAATCCTCCTATATGTTTATACACTAACAGGTCATCAACCCAGCAGCCCGTTCTCATAGTGTCACAGCTTTGCTGATGAAGGCAAATAAACACACATTCACATAATGGAACAAAGAGATTAACTCAGTATGACAGAACATAATAGAAATAATACTGTGAAATTATATTTTAAAGTGTATTTTATTTAATTGCCAAAATGCTACTCAAGTTAATGAAAAACAGTCAGTTACAGTAACTCAAAAAGTATCTATATCCAGTTTAGAGACCCAAGATGGTCATATTCATGTCTCCTATTGGGCACTCCCCTTTGCCAGGGACAATGATTAGCCTAAAGGCACATCAGCATACGCCCAGCCCATCTTTATGTGCCCCTTTGGCTCATATGTATTGGGATGTATGTTTTTTCAGTTTTTTTTTTCTACTTCATACATATTATATTTACAATCTTGTCTAGTCTGTAATATGTTTTATCACCCTGATGAAGTCCACATGTCAAAATGTGTTGGTCTAGCAATAAAGTTGTTCTATGCATGCCATATTTTGCTGGTGTTTTGACCTCTCTGATATTTAGTAAATGACATGCTTACTTTTTCCATTTATTCACCAACGAGCAAAGCAGTTTGGAGTCAGATACATGTTTATTCAGCAGTAAACTAAGATTTAAAACATGCTTTAAAAACTCAAACTCAAAATTGAAAAAGAAAAAAAAAGAAAAACAGGAGAAAAGAACACCCCTTCGTATCTAAAACAGCTATCAGGTGAAACCATATTTTATCAGGATTCAGGTTTGATATCATTATCTGCACCACAGGCTGAGGAGTTGTTGTTAGTATTCAACTGATAATTTCTCTGACCCACAATCCTCTTTGGTTACCCAGCAACAGGCTGCTTGACAACGTCCCCCAGGAGGGAGATTTGGTTTAGGAAGCAGAGGAAACAGGAACAGGCTGGCCCTCGGCAGTAGACTGAGAGAAAAGGAGAGAGATGCTATCTTTTATCAAGTATGGCTGTATGAGCCAACCAGCACCTACCCTTGTTTCGACTTTATCTAATACAGGTGCCGCAGGATGCCTCCCGGACAGTGGCTGCACAAGCCAAAAAAAAGGAAAAAAAAGAAGTAATGCAGAAAAACTGGCACACTGTACCTAAGCTAGGAAAATATATAGCACAGGCAGCTTGGCAAGAGGCTGTCTGTGGCCTTCAGCAGTGCCATAAACATTCCACGGCTCAATATTCTTTGTTTAGGAATTTCATGTTGTTATGAAAAACTTTTTCATGCAATACTGCTGTAATTTCTCTTTCTACTCCCAAAGTGCTTTTGGCAGTATAAATGCATCATCTGCTAGAGGGCTATGAGTTTCACCACAAAACAAAATTTAAAACAAATGCCGACTCTCATCTGGAGAAGAGTCTGCTCTCTGCATACCTTAGCATACCTGTGAACAGCATGCCACTGCTCCGCATTGATCTGTTCTTTGGGAATAGTACAACATCCGATCGATTGGCTGTACTTGTCGGGCCTGTGCTCATCATGTGCGTCTGAGCAGAACAGGGAAGTCAGAGCTGTTATGGCTGTGTGAGTCAGCAAAGGCTGAGTTTTATCATGCTGTCCTTGACTGAGAGGAATCAGCATGCAGTGGCAGAAGAAAAATGGCTCAGATCGTTTACTTACTATAATACCCCCACTTAAATTAATAGTCTGTCATTCTTTAGTTAGGGTACCAAAGCTTTAAAGCAAATTGCATTTAAAGCTGGAGTATAAGACTTTTACATACAGTATAACTGAATATCTATTACATTAGAGTTTTAAATCTGCTGTTTGTGGCGATATTCCCACAATGGCGAACCAGTAACAATGTGTTACAAGACAGAGTAAGTTTACAATAACTAGCCTATGGTGGAAAAACCAAGAAAGCCTAAAAGAAAAGTTTCTAAACTTTTCT